>JANHGL010022813.1:0-12710 GCA_024611195.1 Ceyx melanurus | reverse complement strand
GGGGGGGGGGTGAGATGCCGCGCCCGCGGAAGGGAGGGGGGTGTTGGGGAGCGGGGGGAGGGAGTGGGAAAGGCGGCCCCCGGACGGCAGCGTCCCGTCTGCCGGGGCGGGGTGACACGGTTGCTGTCCGAGGAGGGGAAGGAGCGGGGTGGGTTTGATACAGAAGCGGTTTGGGAGGAAGGAAGGATGATGGTGCTTGTTGTTACTGCGGGGAGCGGGAAGAGGCTGCCAGGCCGTCTGCCTGCTGCTTTAGCCAAGTGCCGGACTCCGGCCGGCGTATCGTACGTCGCGGGGCCGGGCAGGTGTGCCCGCTGCCGGCAGGGTGCGGAGCTCCCCGCTCAGCTCCCCGCTCTCACCCGCGGCGCGGATTGCATTACTGTGGTGAAGCCTTTCTCTGGCGCGATCGAAAGCCGGGAGCCTTTTGCAGCGATTTGCTCTCTCCACGGTTTACGGGCGGTTCTGGGCTATTTGACAAGTTTGGGGTTACTTCCCAGGAGCTCCCGGTGTACCAAGTTGTGCCGAGTAGTAGGCAGCGGTTGTTTGGCTGCCAGCGTTCTTTAGGGAATAGGCTGTTAGAGCTGATTGAATGTCCCTGTAACCGCAGACTTTGAACAGATTTGGAAGCGAGATCCTGGTGTGCTGTTCTCTCTGCTAAACTGAGCATCCTTCAGGGGTGGATTTTGTGTGTTCTCAAAATTCCCAGTTTCATTGCTATAGTAACAGGTGCTATGCTCATATGTTCTCTTGTGTGACATAAATAGATCGGGAGATAAATAGGATACATAAAGAGGTTTGGCTGTGTTTGTCAGGCAGGTACACAAGTTTCTTACTGGAGTTAAAACCTCCTGTCACCCCCCTTTCTCCTTTAGCCCCTCTCCCTTCCCCTGCTCCAGCAGCTCTTGGCATCTTGGACAGTTTTACCAAGTTTAAACATCCAGATTAAATTAACTGATGATAAAATATAGTATTGATTTATCTCCTTGTAAGAACTGTTTAGGTTTCTTTCCTGTTTAAAGGGTGGGGTTTTGAAAAAAAAAAAGCTTTGAAAACCTTTTTTGTTTTTTTTTATTTAACTCAATTTTTGCAGTTCAGAATGTGTAGAAATGGCATCACTAAATGATACCAAAATCAAGATCTTGGGACGCTTATATCAGTCCTGTTGCCAAATACTATGTTTCAAATGACAAACTACTTTTTTTAGTAATTATTATATTTTCTCCCTGCTGTAGTCCAACACACTGTTGGCCACAGATATTAAATGCTTCCTTTGTTTTAAAGTGGCAAAGTAGAATTGTAACAGACTTTGTTTTGCAACTTCATCCTGAAGTTAAGAGTTGTTTGCATCTAAACAGGGCTGGAGGGAACTCTCAGCATCAAAAGAACAGAGGAGAACTCAAGTTAAAAATTCAGTACTTGTGGGTGTGAACTACCAGTATTCCCCTGATTTTTATTTACTTTTGTTCTAGGATGGAAATTTCTGACACAAATGGTCCACGTTTCTGTACTTTTAGCATTGGAATTTGTGTCGTAGTGGTGTTTGGGTTTTGTTTTTTTCAAGAAGGCATCTTTTCTAGCATTGCAACATTAAACCTGTGATGAGAGTTCAGTCAAAAGTTGTTCTCTTGGGCTTAGGGCACATGGTAAAGTCTCTGAAGTGCTGCAATGTTAGAGAAGCTGTGCTAGACCAGAGCTGCAATATGGGCTTGGACTTCTTTGGGGCTTTTTTGGCCAATATTGAATGTACAGGCATCTCCAGTGGGGTTTTTTGTTGGATTTGAAAACCAGTTCAGATCCTGGCATTCATTTGCTTGGTTTGCTTTTAAAGAAAAGCTGGGATGGATTTTTTTTTTTTTCTTCATCTTGCTTAATGTAGGTATTTCCCCCTCTGTCTCATTGTGGGAGGAGTTGGCTTTCACTTGGGTGAAGGATGTGTGTTTTTGTATGGGTTTTAGTAGGGGAGGGGAATAGCAATTGTTCGTTTGCTGTTAGCATATCTTTACTAGTTTTTATAGACTTTTCCAAGTGTTGTGCTGCTAAGAACAGACACAGTAAGCTCCAAGTTCCTGTATCTCTTTTAAATTTGCCCTTAAACTCTGCAAAAAACCCCTCAATGTCTTCTTTTAGAACAAGTGGAAAATATGTATCTCGAGTAAGTATTAGGTGAGACATTCAGAGATAGGATTGCTACTTGAAAAAAAGAAAAATCCAAGTGGAAACAACAGTATGTCAGTAAATACCATGGTTTTTTCCACTGTGGTGACATGCCTTTCAAGTAGCCCTTGAAAGGAGCTCTATCACATGGCCCATTCCTTTGTAAAACTTGCCCATTGTGTGCTCCCACATGTTATTTTCCACTGCCATTCAGTAGCTGCTCCCCGTGGCCTCCTGCCATCCCAGAGTTACACATTTGCTAGCAGTGTTAAGTGCCTGACTAATCTTCTAGACTTTCACTGAAGTCAGTGGACTACACAGAGGCTTAAAATTAACCTGTGTTTTAGAGTTAGCCAGGATCAGATGTTGCAGAGGCAACATCTTAGTAGTAGTAGTATTTTTATTTTTTTTAATAGGTATTTTTGCTAAGAACAAGTCTGGTATTTGAGCTGCAAGTATATTATTGCAAGCCTTTTCCAGTCACTGTGTGAGCCATGGAGAGGGAGAGCAAGCCATTGGATGTTGAAGAGCTAATGTTTGATAAAGGAGATTTTTGCTTCTTGTCCACAACATTCAAAGATGGGTTGTTGGTCGTAGTTTTTTTTCTTCAAGGGAGGAGGAGTGGAGAAGAGTTATCACATTGCACTGATAAATTACATTACACTGAGACTGTGTGAGATTTGATCAAAGAGATGGCATAAGATCATAATTTATTACAAACCTGTTTGAAAGACAGCTCAAAGTTACAAAAATGGCAATTCTTGAAGTTACAAAAATGGCACTTCTTAGACTGCAGCCTGAATTGAAAACAAGATGTGCAGCAGCATGCAGTGACTCAGTTTTAACCGAGTAACCTTAGAAACGTCTTCAGAAATGGGTTTCAGTCTAGTTCCACTTGAGCTGCTACCACTGCCAGCATGGCACTGTGCATGGGGGGGTGTGTATCTGGTGAGCATACACTTGCTGTGTTTATTCTTAGTCTAGCTGCTTCATCACTGTGATCTGCAGACAGCTTTGGAAGTAGTTTGCTGCTCTGCACTGCTCCAGAGTGTCCTCAGCTGTGTGTTGGAGCAGCACTCTGAGCCCAGACAGCACAGTTGGTAAACACCACCTCACAACGTCCACCTGGGAACCCAGCTGCAGGAGCAAAACTCACCGAAAGCAGCAGCCCCTTGGCCCTGAAAGAGGAGTGTGTGGGGGGACAAGCAGAGCAAGGGTGAGGAAACCCTTTCAAGAGGCACCATTGAAGAATCTGCTGGCCAGAATTAGACAGAGAACTGGAGGTTTGCTTGGGAGCAAAGGTGGGGGGGGGGCTGTGAAAGATGTTGTTGGGGTAGTTTGTGCTTCAGCTTATGTGATAGGGGAGGAGCCCTGGTGTTGCACAGTCATTCCTGTATCTTTATACAGGTATAGGGAAGACTAGGGACACAGAAGACAATGGCAGATCATGTTGTACTTTGCTTTATTACAAAGAAAAAAACCCTAAAAAGAAAATTAAGTATGTTTGAAGACTGCCTCGTGCTCCGTCAGCTGTACTGAAAGAAAAGGGTTAAGAACTAGTGTTGGTGTCAATCACTTTGTATGCTGTTAGGTGAAAATAATATGCAGCTATTCTTCATGTAGTGGTGATGTGTTCCATTGAAACAAGAGCTGCAGTGTCCCTTAGACAGCCCTGGTGCAACCCCTGAGAACTTCAGTGTTTGCAAACGGAATCTTCCTTTGTGTCCCTGTAAAATCAAAAAGAAAAGGAATTTGTCCTTTCTGAGGTTTGTGTGCATGTGGAGAACTGATGCTAAAATAGCACTGATTTATATAAATGTGTCAGAGATGAATATATACAATATGCTTTCCACTCTTGATTGAGAAAAGAGTTCTAAGTATATCATGGTCTTACCTGGCTTCTTCTGTGCCTTCATCTGTCTGGTCTCACTCCTCTCCCTCTTTGAGGATCTTCATAGAATCATAGAACTGGCAGGGTTGGAAGGGACCTTAAAGCTGCTCCAGTTCCAACCCCCTGCCATGAGTGTTGATGTGTTTGAGCATTTCAGCGGGCAATCATATGGGCAGAGAACCAAAGAGCTGCAAAGAATGCAAAAATATTTGGATTTGTGAGCTTTAAGATAAGCTGCAGGACTTGGACTATTGGTATGACTGACCAGAACACAAAGGACACTTAACTATTCTTCTTGTATTTTTACATAATCCTGTGAATATTTCTTCCATAGGCAGAACAAAACTGCTTCTCTAATGTTAACCAAGAGAGGTTTTTTTAATAGATTTGTTTCTTCATTTTTATTTTTTAATAGCCAGAAAATTCCTTTAGCTGCTACCCGAGCCTTTACATATGGGAACATTGTTAATGTGCTTTTATTCTGGGACAGACAGTGCAGTCTAAGGATTTTAATTTTTTTTCTTCTTCTACTTGTGCTTGTTTTGAGAGACTTGTGTTGGCAGAAATAGAAGATTTTGAGGCATCTGGCAATATTCAGATAGTAATCAAAGACTTGGTATCTTTCTAGTAGTCTTACTTGTTTTCAATTGTAACATGCAAGTTAGAAGTGCTGATGGTGGTCTTGGACCTGATACAAATCCTCAACTCAGTGTTCACTTTGCTTTTATTTGTTGCTTAGTCTACTTCTACCTGTTCCTTCAGTGGTAAGTATGTTATTGCAACTGAAACACAATAGTGCTCCATTCCAGCTTGAACAAGGTGTCCAAAACGAATAGTCTACAGCAATATAAGTTGGATGTCTTTGAAGTATCTTGTTGCTATGATCTTTTTCCCCATGTCTTTCAAATTTAGCTTGCATAAAATTAATCTGCTCGTCAGAGAGGGATAATTTACAAGAGCCAAATCCTGAGGCCCCAGGTACATGAAGAGCTGTGAATTCCTGTGTGAACAAGCACTACACACGTCTATACTTGGGGCTTGTTCTCAAACTGACCGTAACCTTTCCTTTTGCTTCCTGTCCTTCATCTGGGAAATTGTTTGACTGATCCTCCTGATGGTCTTTCAGGGAGGTGTGAGATCAAATATTGCAAAATAACATGCTCTGAGGCAAAGAAAACTAGTCAGCAGCATTGCTGAAAAGAAATACAACTGCTATGAAGCCACAAGTATTTTAACTGGATCATGTGGAAAACTGAATGGCTGTTTCTGGGCTTTTAGCTAAATGTTAATATCAAATACTACTGAAACTTGTGTTGTTGCTCATAACCACACAACCTGGCAGGCAGTTTCTGGCCTCTGGTCCTGAACTTCAGCAGTCTACCTAAGAAGGGCAGGAAGCTTCAGAGCAGAGTTTAAAGAATTTATTATTGTATCCCTTCTGAAAAGAAGCACAAGAAGATGCTGAAGTTGGCAACAGAGCTATCAGAGAAGAGTCAGTGTCCATAGTAGAATGATGGCTAATCACAGGAGCTGGAATTCTTATGTTATTTTTTCTTGGATTCTGAAATCCAGTGTATTCTGGTTTAGGGTCAGGGCAGACAACTAGACCTATGACAGACACTCTCTGTTAACCCCCCTCCCTCCCCAAAGGGAAAGAGAAAAAGAGCAACGGTGAGAGACATCATTTAGAAAAGGAAAATGGAGGATTTTAAATGAAATGAATAATAATGGAATATATACAAATATGTACAAAGACAGCATGGAACCCACTTCACACCCAGTGGCAATTATGTCTCATTGTCACCAGTGATGCTGTGGAGCAGCACTGGGAGAGTCCCAGCCTGGGCTCAACAGCACATGGGAGCTGTGTTCTAGTGCTGGATTCTAGTTCTGGGGTCAGGACACACAGATCAGGATTGAAGGCAGAATGGACTGGGGCTGGGATCCCTGGCTGGTCAGTTTGGGGTCCCCTGTCCTGTCCACTCCTCCCTGTAGGTGCCACCTTTCCCTGTCTGCACCCCCAGTGTGGCACAAGCCCCAGCAGGGGCTTCGGTCTGCAGCCCAACTCTTAGCAGTGACTCTTGCAGTGGGTAAAGTAGCTGAGATCTAGCAAGTCAGTACCCAGCCCATCAGCAACACAAGCATCCATTTGTTAGGATACCCAACAGCTTTTCTGGGGTGCTGTGTGCACAAAGCAGCTTCAAAGCAGTGCAGGTGGCTGTGATCAGAAATCCAGTGATTAGCTACAGCAGGAAGAAAATTGCCAACTGTGAGAAGGCTCCCTTTGGTTCAGGCCAGAACTTGTGTGGGGAGAGGCCAGGTGCTCACAGGTGAACTGCATGATCTGTTGGTGGGGGCTGCCAGAAAGTACCCTGCACCTAATTTGCTCCATGTGCAATCAGGACAAATAAATGAGGCCATTCTTCTGGGGTCCAAGAGTCAGACTTGAAGATCACTGTGGCACAGCCCCAAACTAACAGTGCTTTTTGTTGTTGTGGCAGTGGTATTATGGGAGGGCAGAGAGATACTGATAATGAATTCATGGAACTGTGAACTTATGTTTATGATGGTAAGTGGGTAGAAGCAAAGTCAGAATTGAATATGCTAAAATGAGGAGGACTAAGTGATGACTAATCTAACAATGATAAGGCATGGCACATGAAGCACCAGTTGGATGCCATAGATTCTTAGAAAGTGCATCAGGCTGCAACTAGCAGTGTGGAAGTGAAGTGCTCTCAGTTTCAGTGCAAGTGGCCTTGTATCTTAGGCAACCCTCACAGTCTTGAGGAAAAAAAAATGGCATATACTTCTCTGTCTTTATTTCTGTATCTTGCCTTATGGTTCCTCCCCTCTACCCAGGTGGGAAGTGTCCCTTTTATCAGCCAGCCAGCTGTGCTGCTCTGAGGCACTAAAACCTTTTGATCCTAGCACTAAAGCTCTCCCTGGGATTAAAGAGTGTTGCCTGGAGGAAAGCAAGGGGGAAGAAGGAGCTGTGGCCTTCTGCTACTGGAGCAGATTCCTTGGACTGGGGAGCACAAGGACACCCCTCCATGGGGTTGTTCCTTGCCCCACCCCTTTCCTGAGCACCTCTGTTCAGCAGGGGTGCAGTCGTGTTTGTTTGCTCACCAAAAGGTGCCATCAACCCTTCAAAGGCTTTGTGGGAAAGTCTCGGGAACAGGATCTGTGAAGGAGGGTGAGTTGGCTTCTTTCAGATATTGGTGGGGAAAGAGAAGAGGAGGAGATGGAGGGAGATGAGACAACATTTGTAGCTAATACGATCTGAAGAAATGGAGGCCTGAGTCAAAGAATTAATTGCAGAGCAGCTAATCACAGGGCTTTGGTAGGCGCTGCAACAAATTAATGGGAATATTTGCAACTTGAGTTCACCAGCACCAGATTGTACTGGAGTAACTGGTTTACTGACCTTTCAGATTATGTCTGATGTCTTTCTATTTTCTGTCAGGGCTCTAAGCATGCATTTGCTGTAATTCCACCTGGGAAATGCTTAGTTAAGCTAGAGAGGATGAATATTCTTGCAAGACTGTAGCTGGACAAAGGATCTGGGCAAAGTTGCATTTTTTTCATTGTGCAAATCAAATTAGTGGAAAGGAAGGATGCTGCTAATGAAGTCCCCCAAGGAGAGCTCTTTCTACTACTTGAAAAATTACTATTACTTTGTTTTGTTTGGTTGGTTGTTTTGTTTTTGTTTTTTTTTTACTTTCTCAGCACAAAACCCTGAAATGTGCCAAGGAAATTTTTTTTGGTACTGGTATATTAGGAGGCATTTTCTGAAGAGAGGAAAATAAATCCTGTGTAGAAAGAGTTGTGCAGATCAGAGGGGAAGAATGGAATTGGAGTCAAGGTAATAATGCTCCTAACAGCTAGTTACAAATTGGGGATCTTTGGATGAAAACAAGTCTAGGAAAGGCCTGGGTGACCTGCTTGACTACAGGACACCTTGGTCACCTATATGAGGAGCATCATAGTATATTTCATAGCCTCATCACTTAAAATGAGGAGTGTTATGTAGGGTTAGGACTTCACCCAGGGAACTGAATACAACTGTGACCTTCTGTGGGCAAGAAAGGTTCTTTCCAGTCCTTTTCTGAACTGATCTGCCTGGTGGATCAAGAAATTAAGAGGTTTGTTATACACAGACCTGACTTTGTTTTCCTCCCTCCTTAACGGAGGAAAGGCTGCTAGCTTATATAGGTGCTATTAGTAAATGGAGTTTATGCATCAAGACTGTTGAATCCTGGTAAGAAAAAAATAATTTGAAGGATTTGCCAGCCCTGGGAGCTTTTAGATTAGTAGTATCTGACCAGCAAGGGAGTGAGGGCAAAAGGTATCATAAGTCTGGCTTGTTTTCACCAGCAGGCTGTGCTTTTAGGGCTTTGGTTAACCAGCTGTGACAATTTTGTTTGGAAGACCTTCATGAACTAATGCTCCTCAGTTTTCCCCTGAAGGTTAATTAATCTGGTAGATAAGGGACTGGTTAAAACTGGTAGATAGAGACTGGTTAAAGCTGGGTAGACAGAGGCTGTTTGGTTAAAACTCTTTAAGATAGAGACACTCTTGAGTCATGATGACACTTTGTGTGGTCTCTGACCAAGCTTTGACATTTTCAAGGCTTATCTATCAAATAGTTGCATTTCTTTCCATCTGAAGTTGCTGTCTTGCTCGTGTCATCCTTGTCTGTGTGGCACCTTGGCCTCTTTTTGGCAAGAATTTGAAGCTAATGCTGAACATACTTGAGCAGTCTTCTCTGGAACGTTCTAACTTGGGTTCCAGGAGTTTATTGCAAGCTGCTGTGAGCACCTCTCTGAATGTCCTTAGCTAAGCTTTGCTTTCCTTTTGCCCGTGACCTTCTGTCACCATTTGTCTCCTGCAGCATTTGTCATGGCCATTCCTCTTTAGCATGCATGCTCTGCCTGAGTGACAGAGCCATTGCAGCTCTTCCCTCGTCAGGCTTTTCAGGGATATTCTGAATTTGTGAGATGAATGACATACGGCCAAGTCCGTTGTGCTGGTTTGATTTCTTGTATCTTTTGTCTTCTCTGTTTTGTTTTGCTTTAAATAAGTTATTGTGAGGGAAAAATGAAAATCTGTAGCCATCCATTTCCTTCTCTTCCTGTTTTGCTTACTGTTTATTGTGGAAGGATTTACATAAGGTACTTTTCTGAGTTTTGGGAAGCTGGATACTAAATGCTTACTATTGTGTCATTGCTGTATTAATAAGCATAATTAATTATAAACCAAAGTTGTCTATTTTAAGATACAATGGTTACTCTGTCATAAACTTTGCTTGAGTTCTTAAGCTCCTCATGATCATGCTGTTACCAGTTTTCTTTGTCTCTGCATTCAGCATTTTGTTTATTTAGAGTAAGCCTGTTGAAATAATGTCCTATCATTAGGATTTCTTTAGGTTATAATGATTATGTTTTAGCCAAGATCTTGATGTATAAGGTACTTATATTTCTATATTGCTCGAATAATAGCATGATAACCTATTGAATATAATTGGAATTGCAGGTCTGAATTTTTCATAGGCATAACTAAATTCCTTAGACTGTATGCAAATTGATGTATACATTTAATAAAATCTCCATGTTTTCACTCATATTTTAACTGCAATGAGTGTCAAACAGATAATGAAAACTTGATGAGTAATATGCAGAATATTCAGAGAGATCTTCCTTCTCTTGGATGTGGCATTGAAAGAAAGATGAATGTAAGGAATCCTTGCTTTTTCCTCTGGAATGTCACAGGCACATGCTTGGGGACTTGGTGTGTTCCAGAAACTGGGGACTGCAATTGCCCACTGAGGAATAAAAGCTGCTGGGAGGAGAAAGTGTTTAATATTCTATCAAAGATTACATAAAAGAACAAATGCTATCTCATGCTTTTCTTCATTCTCTAGGTGAAATGCAAGTTTGAATACAAAATGTTATGGATATAATCTCCAAGAGTTAATATTGTTTACACATCTAATAAAATGGAATCTTACTGTAAAAGGAATTGGGGAAGATAAGTTGCAAATGCTCTTTGGTGAGCAAGGTGCTGTTCAGATGTGGTGGCTTGGATTTCAACTGCATGTATCAGAGACTGGAACATGGGTTTGCAGAAGTATTCATAATATAATTCATACAATATTAATAATTATTCATAATTAATGCTGTTAAAAAGATGCACCCATGGTTAGGATTCATTTGAACTCCTGCATTTTTTCTGTTAGCAGGAAAACCACCTGTTGGAACTGAACTTCCAAGAATGACAGTAAAATGACAGGCTTGTTAGCTGCTGTGCTTTTCCACCCTGTTAAACAGTCAGCAAGTTCAGTTTGCACTGCCAAGCATCATGGCAATAGTGCCTCGTTCCTTTTGCTGGAGGCAGCAGTGCTTCTTACTTAGCACATCACTGCTGCTGGTGGTCTCTAACCCTACAAAGATCTGGGGGCTTTGAGAAGTTTACACTGCTGCTTAGCTGGCACAAATGGGCTCCCCAAGTCCACCTTGGTGCAGCCTTGTGCCTCGGAGATGGGAGAAGACCCAGCTTTGGAGAATAAAGATGCACTCTTCCTCCTCTTGATTTGTCAGAGAAGTATAAGCTGTAGGGTTTTGCAGATGAGCCCATTGAGATGTTGGGTTATTGTTGGTTGGTTTGTTTTTCTGGATAATTACTTTTGGGGCATGTTTCACCCCATGCACTAGTATTTCTGCTCCTTTGCTTGCTGAGTTGAATGTATTGTCACAGCACCTGCTCTAGCGCAGACCCCATGATGCAACCCAAGCTTTTACTCTTCACAGTTTAAAATAAGGAACTTTTATCTTAAAGACTTTTAGTAAACCTTGAAAGATGATCTTTTTAGCTTGAAAGGCTTGATGCTCATTTCCATTGCCAAACAGCACATGCTCAGATGCAGGGCATTGTTGCTTGGTAACACCATCCTCTGGTGAGGCACTCAACCCTCAGTCCAAGCAGTCCGTGGACAGGGAAGTTGGAAACAGTGATTTGTCCCTGGATCTCAGTTTCTGCTCCCATTCAGGCACAGGATGCTGCTTTACCTGTTTTGTTTTGTTTTGTTTTGTTTGTTTGTTTTTTTCTTTTTTTTTTGTTTTGTGAAACTGGCAGAGTTGAAGGCAGGGGAAGAGATGGAGCTTAGGAGAAAGGAGGGGGAAAACCCACAAATACCCAATGTGATCACTCGGTTCATAGTTGTAAAAATCAGTAATAAAGAACATCTATATAGAAGCCCCAATAATTTTCTACCTCTCTTAAGGCAGGTTGTGGTGGCTGTGTGGTAGTGGTTGGTTTGGTAGAGTTTGTTCTTCCTTCTTTCTTCAGTGACAGTTCCCTAGATCAGAAATGAAATGGGAATTACCTCCCTGAACTTGTCTGTCACATTTAATCTCCTGTTTCTTCCTGGCTATCTTTGTCTCTTATCTCTTTGTTCCCAGTCACACTTCTCTTCTTCCACTAACTATTTTTGATAAAGTGTTGTGAACAGGTGAATGCATTTCAACAGAATGAGGCCAATAGAAGGAAAAAGAAAATGCTCGTAAGGAAACACGTATTTATGATGTGGATTTTTTTTGTGTTCCTAGGTTTTTAAAATTAAGATAACCAGTAAAATACTTTGTAGTGAAGTCACATTTCATGACTTAAAGTTACATGTTTTCTAAGCTGTTTCCTTTTATTTCTCTCTTAAACACACTTAGAAATAGAATTGATTTAAATATTTTGTTGAAAACCGGTTTAAATGGGATTAATTATCCACAGGCTTCTTATAACACACATTAAGCTTTCTGAAGGTTTATTTTGAGCCTGTTTATTACACTTTACAGTAAATGCAATCCTCTTTTTTTCTTTTCACCCTACCTTTATTTTTAGCACTGCTGTGAAAATTGCTAACCCTTGGTCAAAGGCTGGTTTTGCAGTGTCCCTTAAGCAGCCAAAGCCAATCTGTTTTGAGGAGACTTTCCTAAGATACTTAATCTGGTTAATGGACAAATTATGTCTGGGAAATTCCACAGTGTGAGCTGCACTGCTGAACGTGACAGTATCCTGCCAGTGAGACTGCCAGCAGGTTTGACAGGGCAGTGATAGTGAACAAGAAACACTTGTTTGATGCATCATATTGCATGAAATATGATCTGTATTTCTATATTTCTCAGTTTTTCTACTTAATCTTTTAAGTAGAAAAGCTGAGGAAAAATAGTGTAAACTCATTCTGGTGGCTGCAGGTCATTGGTATGCTAGGGGCAGGAGTGGGCATGCCCAAAGGTGTGCAATAGCTGCTGCTGCCATATGGCATGGCATGTCTTACTGGTTAATTGAACCATCTGGCATGTCTTAACAACTTGTGCTCCCATTCACTATTGAGTTACATAGGTTTGCTTCTTTTTGGTACCATGCTTTTTTAAGGTGCTGTAGGTAGGAGCCATATGGCCTGGGTTGCCACAACATATATCACATCTAGGGACTAAAGGGTACAGGGACTTATCTGAAAGTCACAGAATCATGGAACTGTCGGGGTTGGAAGGGACCTTAAAGCTGTTCCAGTTCCAACCCCCTGCCATGGCAGGGACACTTCCCACTAGAGCAGGTTGCTCAGAGCCCCATCCAGCCTGGCCTGAGAAACTGCCAAGGATGGGGCTGCCCCCACCTC
>JANHGL010022812.1:0-45207 GCA_024611195.1 Ceyx melanurus | reverse complement strand
CCCCACCCCCACAGGCAAAGAGAGAGAAAAAGAAAAAAAAAAGAAAAGTTTTGTTTCTCTCCTAAAGGGAATTGCTACCCCTTGACATGGAAGCATCTAAATTTGCATAAAAATACGTATTTTACTTAAAGGTCTTTTACTTAAAGGATATATATGAAGGAAGAACATGTGTATCTCTAGCCAAGCTATAAGAACAGAGTATATAACAGATACAGTCTTTTCCATTTTTTATTTCAGCTTCTCAGAGAGGTTTTGAGCATTTTTGTATTTGTCTTTACCTTTGAATTTACTACAGATTAATATTAGGATTTGGAAGAGACAGACCCAAAGAGATTGAGGGATTCACCTGACAGCTCTGCTGCACTGGCAAAAGTAAGAATAAGGATGAAGTTCACCTGTAAAAGAGAACATTATTGGATGCAGGCCCAGAAGGCAGAAGGGACAATGGCAGAGAATAATTTTTTTTATCGTTGTCTTCCCCAAGCACAAAATTAATTTTGGCAGGCTTGCTTGGTCTAATACTTAACAATACACACAGTCACAAAGAATCTTCATTTAGCTGCTTTATCAAAATTATGAACTTGTATCTACCAAACCAAGGAAACCATTTTATTTACGTTTGCCATTTATTTACATATGATGAAAATTCTGACTCCACTACATCTTATCATCTACTATGTTATAACCTAAGTGTTGAAACTGCAGAAAATTATTTAAAGAGTAAGATAATTTATTTCCAGGTAGTCTGTAGGATAAGGAATAATTAATCTCAAGGTTATGGTAAATAATTTCCCAAATTCAACCGAATATAGCTTTGCATTTAATTGTACCCAAATTAACCTACATAGGATTTGTTTTCTATCTTTCAAGATTTTTATCAATTCTTAGCTTTCCATTTAGACAATCTGAATGTCTAAAAAAACTTCACAGACTTGGATCATTGTGTCAAGGGTATTATCAAAAAACTAGGTATGTGCAAATTCATAGATTTCTTGCCCTTGAATAGGACAGTCTTTTCAGAAACAGCTGTGAAATATTTGGAGTCTTCTCATATAGATACTTAGCTTCAGCCTTACCCAAGGGGGAGCTTCTGTCGTTATAATTTCCCCAGCACCTACAATATATATCTGTGGACAGACGAGGAGCATCTGGGCTATAAACTACTTACTATGCTCATTTTTATTACTAAATATGAATGCTGTAGGCTATCATTTATTCACCAGTGTTACAATCCATGGCATATTCCAGTACCTCTTACTGGGTTGGGTTAAAAAGTTGTAGGGAAGGAAATGTACCTGTTCTGAGTTCTGAGTAAAACACCAGAAACAATCTAAAATAGCTGTCTACAGAGGGTAAATGACTTTTGCAGCATCCCTATAGCTAACTGGAAAGAAAAGGTTTTCTGTGTAATGTATTTCAAAATAAAATAAAACAAATTGTAATATAAATCTTTCAAATGCCTAAATAGTTCTAAATACATTTCTGGTTTTGTAATTTTCCACCAAAATGGGGTATTTTTCTCAAATTAATGAATTTTTAAAAATTTTTATTTTGAATAATTGTTTATCTTTGTGCTGAAAAATAAAATAGTACATACTTTTCAGTCAGTTTTTATTTTTGGCAGCTTTTTCCCATATTTTAGCAACAAGATGAAAGGTTAGAGAGATGAGATCTGCAGCTGAGTCATTTTGACCAGCAAAAGAATTATATTTTGAAATACATTACACAGAAAACCTTTTCTTTCCAGTTAGCTATAGGGATGCTATAGATTTATATTTCAATTTGTTTTATTTTGAGACAAAAGCAACTGTTGAAATAATAGATATATTACATAGGAAAATAATTTCTGTACAGCTGCACTTATAAATAATTTCTGGCACGATAGTGAAACTGCTAACAAAGTTTCCTATAAGGGGAATATATCTTTTCTATATGCCAACATGAATTACTGTATTGAATTTCTCATAAACAGTGCTATCTATCTAATCTTAGATACTTATCACCATGGTATCTAACCATCAGAGAGCAATTGAATGTATCATTGAATGTGTTGAAAATGGAACAGAAAATTTAAAAAAATTACATCTCCTTGTCTTCCATTTGTCCAGTTCTATTTCAAGGCATTTCTTATCTCTTCCTCTTATTAAATTGTTTTAGTTTATCAGATGGTCAAACTAAGTAGTGGAAAAGTGACATCAGTGTAAGTTCCATAATTTGGCTAGGAAATAAGAGAATTCCAGGGTAATAGTTCTTTATAAAGAATTATTACAAAATGAAACTTTTAATAGGAATCTTCACACCAGGCTGACAACCAGAGTCATGACAGTCTTTTAAAAAACATTATTTAGAAATATTGTCTGTTGTTCTCTGCAATTCTGTTTTAGGAATTGATACCCTGATACCCATCAGTTTTATGTTGTGTAAGATGAAGAATAAAAACAAATGTGGTTTTAGGAAGTATTCTGCTAAGTAAGCTTGGATGTAGAAAGAAGAAATGATACAAATCCCATGGTAAAAAGTGAATTTATTACAGTCCTCGGATCTTATGGACATTCATAGACAGATATTAATCCTAAATGGAACCATTCAATACAGAAATTACTTGTAGGATTATACTCCAGAAAAAAAGAAGTTTGTTTCTTGACATACCTTGAAAGCAGGAAATTAATATCAGTGGAAAGGGTTTAAGAGTTGCACAGTTCCACTTGCTGACCATCATTAGTTCCACAGATTTCCTGAGAACAGAGCTATAAGTCACTTTCAAAACATACTTCCCATAACTATACCTCAGAAAGAATTGTCAGATCTATAGAAAACTGAAGCCATTACCAGGTGCAAAGAGCTATAATTTATATTAAAATAATATATCTAAAAAGTGTCCTACATCTTGTATAGATGACACTTTTAGTGATTTAATCTCATCTATTTTGTCCTACTGCCTAAGCAAATCCTCATTGTCTTTCAATCTGTGTCCTAAATCACTCAGTCCAGGATTTTTCCAAGAGAGAAACCAGAAAATGTTCAAGGCAGTATTTCTGGGGGCTTTTTATGTTTGCTTGATTTTGAGGGGGGGTGGTGATGGTTTTTTTGCTTGCCTGTAATCTAGTGGAAGATGAAATTTTGCAGGATCAAATGAGGATGGGAACTTTTTCTCAGGAAAGAATCTCACCTCACAGCTGGGAAAGTTTAATTTCTTTTCAGCATAAAGGAGGGATAACCTGTATTAGCAGCCACCCAAGGGAAGTGTCCTACACATAGAAACACAAGAACACATAGAACACAAGAACACATAGAACCACAAGAGGCCTGGGGCTGATTTGAGCTTTACCATGCTAAATAAAGAAATTGACATAAACTTGGACCTGACAGATAAGTGTCTTGTCACATGTCTATGCTTGTGCCACCCACAAAAATTAGTCTGTATTTCATTGCAAAAGAAAATTATGCTTCAGAGATTGGGAAAGCTGCTTTTGCACAGATCTGCCTTAAAAGAGTCTTGATTCTTAATGGCTTTTTATTCTTAATCAATTCTTTTCTATGAAAATATAAATGTAGATATTGTGCTTCTATAGAATTCATTCACAGCATTTCTTTAAAGCATATATATGTATGTATATGCACATATTCTTCTGAGCCTTTCAAAATCTTTGCAAACTGCATTATACAAATTTAGCTGCTTTTCACTGCCAAAATTAGCCAAAGATTATCCCAAAAAGAAATGTTCTAGCTTTTTATTAATCAAGCTATCAAATCACTGACTAATAGTCCTTTTGAGAAACCAAAAGGACCATTTGCCATCACTCAAAGAATAGAAAAGAGAGCAGGGTGACAAAAAATTTTTCTTAGCAGTTAACCAAAGAGGAAAAACTGAAGATCCCTACATTGTGGGGAACGAATTACAGCAACATCAGTTCTGGAGTTAACTATAGAGTAAAAATATTTTTACATTAGTTTTTTTAATGTAATGTAATTGTATGCTTAATTGTATCCTGTTAAATTCAGAAACTATTAATAGATTTTTTTTCTTTAATTCACAGTTCACGTCCAATGAATATTTAAATATGTCCTAGAAAAATCCTTTTTCCCCTCCAATCAAGCCAATCACAAAAATTCTGATGGAATGGTCATCACCTCTGTTGTGTGAACTTTTACTTACAAATTTCATTTTCAAAAGAGATAGGAGAAACCTTGAAGTAAGAATTATATCACTTACCAGCACTGGTTAAATTCATAGCCAACAACTTATAAATGAAGCACATCCACCCAAAGAATCCAGTCTAAGCAGTTCTCATAATATGTATTGATATTTCCTATAACCATCCTTTTCAGAGATACTTTCAGGCATTTAGAAACACTTCATCTGGGAAATATCTGTTAATTCCTTATACATGATTTGTCAGTTTCTAATTTTATTAATATTTCCATTGTCAGAGGTATATAGATAGGTCTGAGTGACAAAGGAAATTGTGTAAGCTGAAGCTATGGCAGAATTAATCCCTAAATGCTTCATACCACTCTGGTTCATATCTTGGTGCTCTGGCACTGTTCAGTACTGGGGAGTCAGATTCATAGATAAGGGAAGGGAAAGAAACTGCAGGTTAGTAAACACTTCTGAACTCCCAACTCCACATTAAATTAATTGCCAGTGCAATTGATGATTCCACAGGCTAAATTTTTAATATTCCAGTGCAAAGCATCACTCTCTCCATACCATTAGAATTAATTGTCACAGGCAAAAGAGGGTCAACCTGGGGATTTTAGCTTAATTTATTGTAAATTAACATAAACATTTGATTAACCCCTTGTTATCATTGCAGGCTAAGCTCAGGACCATTGGGGAGGCAAAAGGAGGCACAGGAGAATGGGATTCACACACAGATTCACACAGATATTAGGGATTGGAAGGGACCTAGAAGATCATCTAGTCCAACCCCCCTGCCTGAGCAGGATCACCTAGACCAAGTCACCCAGGAACAGATCCAGGCGGCTCTTAAGTGTCTCCAGAGATGGAGTCTCCACAACCTCCCTGGACATAGTGGTTCCTGTCTGCCACTCTTGCTTCTTACCCTTTTATTCCTATTTCTTCCTTGTTTGTCCTACACTAACCTGGATCCTCCCTTCAGAGATGCCACTAGCTTCACTACACAGCCCCTCCTAATGCTCTAACCTCGTTGATTCTTTCTCTTGGCATTTACCTCCTTTTCTTACATGTGATTTGAAAGCTGCCCCTGCAGCTCTGTCAACCCCTACCTCTATATCCTCCAAAGCCTTTCCAATCTGTGCCTTTTACAAATATTTATTGCAACTTTAGATTTGTGCATTCAGGCCACAAAGGTTTTTTACCTACCTAAGCCCAGAGCAAAGTAGAAAAGATGGTGAAGGCACTCTTCACTAAAAATATGTGGATTTCAACCCTCAAGGGTAAAATGTTTTCCCTAATTTTAATGTCCAGTGTTCATCAACCCTATTGTAAGTTCTTAGGACTTGAAATAAATAAAATGATAAAACATTCTTCAGTTTAACAGTGTTATGAGAATATTTTTATGAGAAACATATTTTATGTATGTTAGTATTAGACCATTGTCAAAGTTTTCTTTGACTAAAACTTCCAAGACTATAATACGCTTTCCTGAGAGAGAAAAAGAAAGAATAAATATAATTTATTTTTCTTTCATTCTGTTTTTTTTAGGAGAAACTCCTCTATAAAAGGGGAAATGTGAGAAATTGTTATGAAATTTGTAGCAGACTCTAGTCTACTTTCCATAACATTTATCATTTAATCACAGAGCAGCCATAGGTCAGACATTATTACCTTTTACATGATTTGAAGACTGTCCATATGAAGTGAGATGATGTCTATTTCCAATTAAGCTGTTGCTGCTAGCCCCTATCTTTTACTGTTGACCAAAACCATTTAATTTATGGTGAACAGGAAGAGAAGTTATATTAATTGTCAAGAGAGAAAATTCACTTGAAGTTATAGTTCAGTTGTACTGCAATAGCATAAATACTAAGAATCAACAATACTGTATACACTGAGGATACTACATACAGGTAAAGCATTATCTTGAGATTCCTCTACTGTTGACATCAACATATAACGCATCAAAACAAAAAAAAAAATCAAATTCAGTTACAGTTTCACTTTTCAAAATTCATGAAAAGAAAAAGCAATACCATCAGGGTAAGCCATTGTGAATCTGAAAGCTTGATCATTCTGTTTGGTTACATTGATCAGTTTAACACATAGAAATCAATTTTCATCACTGAGAGTTTTAAATGTTGAGATGCTGCAAAAGCAATTTGACTATGTAGTGCATCTTTGTGACCCACAAAATAAATTCCGTAATGGAAGAGTTATTGTAGACTAGATGTTTATTTTAGATAAGAACAGTCCTAATTTTTAAAACAAATGTGAAGTTTTCCAGTTGTGAAGCAAAAACCAGCAAGTTATCATGTTTTTAATTAATGATCAGTTAAATAATCTTCAGTGTTTGTACAGAAAATTCTGAAATGACAGAAAACATTAGAAATAAAGCATTCTTTAGTCAAACAGTTTACTCTCCCTCAGGGACTTGCTCTGACATAGTATAAACAGGGCTCGCTTCAGTCTAAGCGCTCAAATTTCTTGCTGGTTCAACTGCACCAGGAGCTGCAGATGGCTACTCACCCACAAAGGCAGGGCAGGCAACAAGAGGTTTTTGTGTGGGGCACATACCCTCCTAGAGATGGAGGCTTTCTTTGCATAACACCAAAGTGCATCAATCTCAGCCATATCTACACATTTTTATTTATTTCCTGGGTTTGAGACAATTTATAATAAGCTGCCTTCTCAGTACTGACTGGACCATTTGCACCCTCAGAAAGGTGCATAGCTCTGCATACAGAGCATTGGTAAATAGAAGTGTTCTGATGGGTAAAGTCACCTAGCAAAGATTTCCATGATGACAGTTGAGCTGGAGTTATTGTGCAGTAAAAAAAAAAGGACACCAGTCACATTAAACTTCTTTTTTTTTTTTTTTTTTTTTTTACTGGAAATATTCACAGAAAGATTATTCATAAACATCTTTCAGTATTTACCATCAAATGTTACAGTATCCTTTATGTGCATTGCTTGACTTTATTCTACTTTGAGAAGCATTTAAGTTTATGGATAGAGTTTTATGAAAAGGTGAGAAAGTGTGTGGAATCAAGGCATCCAGCAGTTAGAACAGGAAATTAAAATTAAGGTATAACAATATAAAACAAGGTATAATTCACAATCATTGCTCAAGCTGATGATGTTTATGATAATGTGCAGTGTAATAGCACAGTAGGCTAAATATAATAACTCAGAATATCTAAGCATGGAGATCATAAACTCTTAACCTGACAGTTTAATAATGTTAATTGTATTCATAGTGCTATTCATTATGTGAATGAGCTCAGCCTGGACAGCACTGATGGACATCTGAACAGCTGTCCGTATGTCCACACATAAAGTCTGTCTGCATTGCAGGAATCTATCTTGAACAGCAGCTGCTTGTTGATGGCTAAGGAAAATTAAGAACTGAGTGAGCATATGTAGTGTTTCCTAAGATTCTCCTAGCCACCAATAATTTTCAGGTCAATTGTGAATTTCGACCATGATGCAAAGACCATCAAGATAAAAAATTACACTAATTACAGTAGTATTACTGAGGCCTATGGAGAATTTTAGTCTCCATATAATTCTTAGATTTAATTAAAAGTGATTTAGTGAGAAATTGTTCATTACTGACTGCAGATAACTGTTTTTGTTCCTGTGGTTCATAATCCTGTAATTTATTTGAAGGTCAGCTTTTGAGTTAAAGGCTATTTTATAATCTTCTGCTCTGAGAAAGGTATCATTTCTCAAAACAGGACTACAAAATAGCCTGAAGGGGACCTACAAGAAAACTGGAAACAAACTGTTTAGAAAGGCATGTTGTGATAGGATAAGGGGCAATGGGTGTTAAACTAGAGAAGTGTAGATTTAGATCAGATGTTAGGAAAAAGTTCTTTATTATGAGGGTGGTGAAGCACTGGAACAGGTTGCCCAGAGTAGTGGAGTCCCCATCCCCGGAGACATTCAAGGACAGGCTTGATGAGGCTCTGATAAACCTGATCTAGTTGATGATGTCCGTGCTCATTGCATGGGGGTTGGACTAGATAATCTTTGTTGGTCTGTTCAAGCCCAAGACATTCTATGATCTATGATCTTATGAGTCTATGATTTACAGCCTCATTCTGTGTAACAGCTGAGCTCAGAGAACAAATTGGATTCCCTTGCACAACAGTCCCAGAAATATAATCCTCAAAATTCAAAGCATTTTAAAAAAAATATTTTTATTTTTTGGAACACATAATTTACATTCATGTCATTTCAGTGTTTTTGCCACATTACAAGGAAAACTGTTTCAGAAACCAGCCACATCTTAGCCAAAGGTTTTTTAAAACTCCATACACAGTCTCTGGCTACAAAGAGTGTCTAGAGGTCTTTAAGACACAGGAACATACATTTTCAGAAACTCCCTTGAGGACAAGCAGATATTAAACACCATGATACGTAAGACATGTTGTGTGACAGAGTGAATGGCTGTAATTGGATTCTGGCAGAGAATCCCTCTCTTCCTACCTGAGACCCAAGTTGCAAAAACAGATCTTACTCTCAGCCCCCAGCAGTACCTATTAATCAGTGTAGATTCAATAAACTGGAGCTAATCCTGATCACAGTTTATTGATCCTCACAGGTCTGGTTTTAGAACCCAGGGACTTTAATCAGCTGCTTTGCAGGTCACCTTGTTGGTGTGAATTATGGATGTAGATAGCAGCTGTAGATAGGTTTTCATTTATTGCTGGGAAACCCATTGAACTGCTTTCTGTGATCACTTCTGCATTAGGAGCCTTGAACTTCAGAAAACAGATTCTTCATTTAGAAATGTGCTTTCAGACACTGTATCTACAGCTGATAAGAGCCAGAAACTGAGCTCAGTATCATGAGGAAACCAGCAGTGCTTGGCTTCTCTGAGTTTTGTCACACACGATATTTACTGCTCAACATATCTGCATGCAGTGAGTTGTCACTTGGTAAGCAATGAGTAAGCACTGCTTGAAATAGAAGAATAAATCAATGCACAGTGTGGCAGAAGATAACTATTCTTTATCTATAATACACTGGAAGTACATTTCAGTGCTGGTTATAAACTACATGACTTTAAAGGTTTGCTTTTACTTCTGCAAATACAAAGGAAATTAAAAACACCCAAGTACCAAGTATGTTCTTATCCACGACTTACTGTGCTGTGAAATCCATCATTTTCAGATAATGTCTTGTATCTTAACATCAGGTAAAGTGGTTCTAATAACCCTTTCATGGAGGAGACATAAACTTCATGCCATTGTCCTGTTACAAAACATGTGATAACAGAAATATTTGTCTTCCTTCAGACAGACAAGGTCATTCAGTCAGCCATGCAGTCATCCATTGTAACCAATACATAGAACCAGACATGAGACACTGGGTTTCTCTCCTTCCTTTTCTGCTCTATTACTTTAGTAGCCACATTTGATGCATTAGCATTGCATGTTTCTGTTTATCTCTTGTATGAGACACAGGACAGTGGGTCACTGACCCAAGTGATATGAAGTGGTTGAGAATGTTTCCAGTCACAGGAATCAGCTGTTATCTATGACAACCCTTCTGACATATTATTATATTGTTTTTCCCACTATGTTCTTAGTAAAAACTTCTCACTGTGAACACTGTCTTGAAATAAAAGTAATTAAACTGTAGTCTTGTTTGGACCCATTTGTATCCTGCTGAGTTTTCTTCTCAAGTACCAATGAAAAGCAAAGACTGGCTGTTACCCTGTTCTCCAGTAGCTGCCAGGCAGCACTGCCACCTCCACTAGAACAGGAAAACTGAGCTGCCTTCGAGTACTTTTTCCAAATGAGAAAAATTCAATTGCAGACTCTTACTCATAGTCTGGTATTTAATTCAGCAAGACTACAACCTGAGATGTGCTTTGAAGGTGCTGTTACAATTAAATAGCAAATCTTACATCCCTGGTGTCCATTTTGCCAAGAGCAACTTAACCATTAAAAGGCCACAGCTCCTGCCCTGAAGATTTCACTATCTGAAGATATAAAGCAGTCACAGGTAAGAGAGGGTACAGAAAATTAGAGCATAAAAAGGAAGTGCTGTTGCCAAATCCTTTCTTTGGATTTTAGTTAACTTTGATGTTTAATTATGAATAACCTATGTTTAGACCATGTCCTCTAATTGATCTGAATAAAATTTCTTAAAAGTACTGGTTCTGTTGCTAATGGTAGCATGGGATATAATATTTGCCCTTTGTAGGCAATTTCCTTTGACATTTCTAGGAATTGTGCTTTCTACAGTTACAGCATTAATGAAGAAGGAGAAAAGAGCACACAGAAGGATTTATATTACTAATTCCACAGGGTTGGTGTGGACTTTAAGGTTATAGAGTACAATACTGGTTTAAGACAAGAATGACTATGATATAACATAATGCCCCTAAAATTCACCATATAGAATTTCAGATAAAACTAAATACCAAGAAATACCTCCTCCATTGCTGCATTATTAATAAGCTGAATTCTCATGCTGCATTGGCAGATGTATAATAACTAAATTATGATTGCTAAATGCATGATTTTGTTTAGCCAGCTAATGCTTTCCAGTTTATAAATCAAGTGACAGCAGGAGGTAACAACGCATTCCAGAGAAACTGAAATTGCCACAGAAAAATATTCTTCTGAAGATGTTCCCTTTACCTATAATGCCAAGATTCCATCTGTAAACAATGACAGCTTCATTAAAAAAGGCTGGAGTTGAAGCCCAATGCAAACTTACATTTTTTCCTGTTAACTCAGTGCCACGTTCTGTACAAGTCAATTCACATTTTGCATATAAAAAGCTCTTCAGAACATGAATCCAAGTATCAAATATCACCATAAAAGACCAGTTTTGACCACCTGCCTCCTCCTTCATACTGCTTTCTGCTCTGCCCCTCAGGTCCATCTGTGATTACTCACAGTACTTAAGCCTTTTCCCAATCAAATTTGCAGACTCAGCAACAGAAACCTCAAAAAAAAAAACAAACCAAAACCACAACCAAACATTACAAATGTAAATCCCCAGCATCATAAATGAACATGTACTTTTGCCATAAAACTACCATTTTGATTGTTCAAGTGATTTGTGGATACTGAGGACCAGGTTTTCTCTGTTTTCATTTTTCCTATATTTAGGTAGGAAAGAAAGTTTCTGGTTAAAGCTAGAACTCATCATTTTTTTCTCTTAAAGGAGTTCTTCATTCTCTAGGGAACTTTATTACTCCTTTTTTGAATGGCTTAACAAAGTGGCCTTCAGCTTTCATGAAACCTTTCAAAGTCATCTGTAACTACACTATTGTGCACTAGAAAAATTAGTATCAAAAAGATAAAGCAATATTATCTTCAGATCTACCAGGAGTTCTTCATGACTGGGGAATATTGAAGATTTTCTGTTCAGTAATCATCCTAGGAACTGAGATGAGGCAGAGAGGTTGGAATTACTCTGTATCTTCCTTCTTGCCTGTCCTGAAGGTGGGAGTGGTGACTTTACCAGTCATTAGGAACCTCTCCATCACGACCTTTCAGAATTGATGAGAGAAGCCTCACAGAGACACTGGACAGTTCTCTTAGTACTCTAGGGTGCATCTGTCTGATCCCATGGACTTTTCTTTCCTAATTTTCTTAATTCAGTATTTTCCTACTGTGGGTTACAGCTCACCTGCCCAGTTCACAATGTCTGCACAGAACACACAGGAAGATCATAAAGATGAAAGCAATGACTTGGGACTGTTCCCTGTATACAGTTTGACACCTCCAACTTGGTTTAAGAGTGTAAAATGATATAAACATTTCCAGACTATATTTCAGTACCAGGGAATAGACCCAGGCACAGCTGAGACTCTACTACAGATGCAGACAGACAGAATCTGGTCTCAAGATTCAGGATTTTTTTTTTTATTTCAGTCGCTCCTTTATAATTGCTCACTCCTTTGGAAGAAAAGGTAGCTGACTGAGAGGGAACCAGATGATCTCCTATCCATTAAAAAAGCTTATTTACAAAGTGACAGCATTCTCTTACAAATCCTTTTAAATGAGGATTTGTCTGTGTGTGTACCCCCAAGCTATTGAAAAGCTTTTCTTTCAATGTTTTGGAGACTGCACAAATCTCCAGGACAAGAAAAAGGACAACTATATAATTTTGACTTTGTAATGAGAAAAATGATATATTTACTATTTTGCAATAAATTTTTTGTAACCTGATTATGAATTATGAACTAAATTATCAGTGAATATAATCTATCACAAATACAAGAAGGAAAATGGATAAATTCTACTTTACAGCAATAAAGCACGGTCAACTAATTATTGTTAAATTTTTTATTGCATTAGAACTATCATATTCCCTTCCACTGCAGAAATTCTTTCACCAACTTTATAATTGATTTTCTATTCCTTTTCATACTGAATATTACTTTTAAAAATATATACTCTGCTTTTGTCTTTACCTGGTAGAAAATATCTCTCAGATCATAACTAGATGACAGTGTTTGCCAGTCCTTTGCACAGGTAGGTGGACGTGCAGAGTGTTGAACTCAGAAACTTCTTTTGCACTTATCTTCTAGGTTTGGAACAGTTCCTTAATGTGTCAGTTAAACTGAAGAACCATCTAATTATTTGCATTAAGGCACAGTTAGTGCCTTAGTTAGGAAGTAATTACTTACTTAAGAAGTAATTCTATATCCCATTACATGTTGTCTTTGGAATTTTTTATTATAATAGTAATTCAAAGAATTAGCTGCTGTGAGCTGCTTTCTCTTCTCCTGTATCTATTATGAAGCCTCTAGATTGCATTTGTTTTGTGCAATATAATTAGTTCAGAAAGCAAGACAAAAGTTATTTTTCTAACTGCTTTGAGAGCATTTATCATCTTCACACTCATATCTGAGTTTAGGGAGTTATAGGCAACATGAAAAAGCAAGTGGTTGAGTGCCCTATAGTGAGTCCAAGTATAGGACCTAAATAATAAAATCCAAGCAAAATAAAAATGCAGGAAACAAAGGTCAATTTTGGGTCCTATTTACCCTTGTACTATCCTTATAAGGAACTTTTTTCAAAATTGGTGTAGCTAAATGTCACTGTGCTCCTGCATGGCTAACCCTCCCTCACTGTTTAGTAGCCTTCTCAGTAGAGGATCACACTCTAGTCTAAACCTGTTTATCTATGAGGATCAGCTTTTTCTGGAATACTCTCTGACAGATCCAAGAGTGCAGAGGAAATCAGTGCACTCACACTTGTCTTCCAGAAATCTGTAGAAGTGTCATGACACTTCTAAAAACTTCCCTGAATTTGTTGGAATTTCTGGATACTGAAAAGAAAAAAAAAAAGAATATTTCTCTCTCCTTTTTTTTTTTTTTTTAAATTCTGGAGCCTCAGGAACATAATGTCCAAAACATAACATAACATCTGACACTTCATTTCTTTCACACAACTTTAATTTAAAAACACAGGAATTGCTGATTCATTCTGAACATTATCCATCTACATTTATTGCTTTTAATTATAAAAAAGGAAGAAAAATGCAGTGATTTTATCTTGGGCTCTAATCTATGTGCTAGAGGTAAGCAATAAATTACTTTCATATTCCACCATAAAGAAAAAATTAAATTGCATGTCAAAGTACATCACCCAAACAGCATCTTCACAGGGAGAGTGTCAATTATTGTGAAATAGTCCCTCTGCAAAGGAGGAAAATGTTCTCTCATATTTTTTCCCCTCACTTTTTAGACTGCATTGTAGTGGAAGGCTGAAGTATTTGTTTGACATAGATATTAGAATTCAAAAGACAATGTTACTAATGAAGTAGACAGACAGGTAGCATGACTTAATTTGTTGAACAAATTTTGCAGATAATTCACAATAGATATCAAATTCCTACATGTCTTGTAAACCATTCAAGGAATATTCTTACAGAAATCCAATTATTTTCTACAAAATAGAAGAAGCACCACTTTTGTTAATGCAAATTATTGATGTTCCTGTAAGTGGAGATCAAATAAAATCTTTCCAGCGTAGGAGGCTTCATAAAAACAAACTCCCATCTAACAACTGCATTAAAAGACATGAAAGAGGTTCTGGTGAGAGATGGGAAATCAACAGGCCTGCCAGCAAGTCCTCCTTTCATCATAGGTGTGACACACAACTTCTACAATATTACACTTCTAAAGAAACTGTTCAATATACAGAGAGAAACATTTTTATACCCTATCAGTTAAAATATTAACTAAAATAAGTTAATATTTAAGTAAAATATTCTACTTCTTGAAAAAAGGAACAGTTGTGTCCCATGTCAGATATGTTACAATTTCAAGTTACTTAGAAATATGGATGCATCTTATGGTCCTGCATTAGTGATGGAATGAAGAATTACATTCTTCATTAACCTCTTTCCTCATTAGCCTCAGTTCAAACTCTTTTCCTGTCCCAAACTACTAGTAATTAAGATGGTCCCACTTGCAATATTTTGCCCATAGATCATTGGAAGTAAAACTTTGCTTTAATGATCTTTGCTTCAAAATACAGAACACTGTGCAGTCACAAGAAGAATTGCACAGCAGTGCACACAATGGCATTCAATTCATTCCAGTACAGGCAGCCTGGATCTGGCAGCTTCCATAGTTCCTGTCCTAAGTAAAATGTACCTTGAAAACAGGACACTTTATAAATCAGGTTGACCAAATCAGTATCTTTTTACAGTATTCTGCTGTTACAGAATTTCTTGGTGCAACAATCTGCCTAAATCTACAATCTACCCATACTAAAAGATTTC
Source organism: Ceyx melanurus (assembly GCA_024611195.1). NCBI lineage: Eukaryota > Metazoa > Chordata > Aves > Coraciiformes > Alcedinidae > Ceyx > Ceyx melanurus. The sequence goes on along the minus strand of JANHGL010022812.1, from coordinate 30,299 downwards.
ACTTTCACAGGATATGACAGAACTTCTGTCACTCAGTGTCCTTTGGAATGTCTCTATGCTATTTTGTCATATCTCAAGGAGGGTTCCCTCAGAATTTCCACAGTTTGTTTGGGTTTTTTTACCATTTCAGGCATTTCTTGAACACTACAGTAATCAGTATGACATTGCAATATTTTACCACAACGTATTTCTTAGAATTTTTTTTCAAAGTCCAATGTTATTTTTCAGTAGGACCTAAGATTTCAAAATTACTAGACCTATCATATGATTTATCCAGCACAGCACTGTATGTTCTCCATTCGTAAATAAAAAGAATCAAATCAAAACCACCAATAAATTGTGCTGCTGGGCCTACAATTGTAATTGTTGAACTAAATTATTTTGTTTATGGCATGTAGCTAGTGGTATCTCCTATGTTTCTAATACTGCTAGTTTCATTAATAATGATGTCGGCAGGAATCATGTAGAGAAAAGAACAGGTCCTCTGGAGGAGCTGTTGCTTAGGAAAGGGAAGGAAGGAGCCAAGAGGATGCTGGACATTTGAAATGAATCATAGAATCATTTGCTTGGAAGAGACCTTTAAGATCATCAAGTCCAACTGTTCCCCCTGCACTGCCAGGGTCCACACACTTGACTTCAAAAACTGGAAATTTGTGACCATCTCAGATGACACTGTCAGTGTATAAGACTGAAGGTTTCGGTTGTTCAAAGATATTAAGCAGTCTGAGATCAGCCCTGCAAAGAAAACAATTTTGAGGGAAAAAAAAAAGAAAGGAAAAAGAAAGCATTAATCTTTCCTTAATTGAACTTTCTTGGCCAAACCCACACAAAATTCACAGCCATCATTAATATTACATTGTTTGACTGATTGCACTTAAGCATCTAATTTCATTTTACTTTTACTTTAGTTCTTGCTTTTTTTTCCCTGATATAAAATAATCTTTCTGCTTTCAATTCCTTCTGCAATTTCTTACTAGAAGCCACACTTTATTCATACTCCTAAAGCATGCTGTCTAATGCTATCACTACAAAATGACAACTCACTAAGTTGTTTTGAGTTTTCTGTGTCACTGCATTTCAGAACAGATTTGGAGTTGTAATATCCACTGTACTGTATTTTCAAGCACTTTGCTAATGTCTTAACTAGGAAGTGGGAACACTAGGTAAAAAGTGGCTAAATTATAGCTCTGTACTAGCTGACTGGTCTGAGACACCTGTGATTTCAGACAAATGCTGCTTCGCATATAATCTACATAAGCCTTCCCTGTTTGTGTTTGGCCATAAGAATTAATCACCCATTTCACAATAAACTGGGAGGTTTTTTGAACAGGAAAGGACAGAGCAAGCCCTGTTTTGCTTAGGAAAGAAATGAAGGCTTTTTGAAACATTTTCATAAGAATAATGAGCATAAAACATGCCTTAATGTCAAAGTAGTCAAGATCAGTTTTATCTCCCATATCCCCTTAAATCATAACCCAGTTTCTCTTCCTTTTCCCCCCTTACTATCAGATCTCTCTTGGATGTGAAAGGCTCTGAGAATATATTTCCATCTTCACTGCTGGTGAAAGGAGATTTCCTTTCAAATATTTTTTTTGGGTCAAATTCCCCTCTTTAAACTCACCTTGATTTAAACAAACAAACAAACAAACCAACCAACCAATTCAGGCAATGCATACTATATCTGAAAAAAAAAAAAAGAATAAGTAATTTTTTTAATTGGTCTAAGATGAAAAAGGATTCCTTTTATGTAAAGAATATTTAATATTTCAGTCAAATTGTTTATGAAACAGATAAACTTTTCCTGCCACACTCCAAGCTGTCCAGACATTAGACTATAACTTTACTTTGTATTGTATCTGTGCAATTCTGTGACAAAAGTCAGAACAATGATTCACACTAGGATTCAGTAGAAGTCCTTCAACACATCATCAAAAAGGTATTAGATCCTATTTTTCACTTTTCACAGCATAACATTTAAACTAAGTAATCTGTCATGAAACAATAAATTCAAAGACGTTCTGTTGTTAGGAATTTTAGCTACCCAGATTTGCTTGTTCTTTTTGCCCACTGCCAATTTTTCAAAATAAGGGGTTTTTTTTATGAGTGGCAAATGAGAATTTCCACTTCTGTAGAAAACCCATGTATTCTGGATGCTGTCAAAATCTTGATGAAAAATTATTATTTCATATATTGAATCTTAGATTAACTTTCTGATACCCTCTTAATTATACAAAGATTTATGTGAAACTTACCTCTGTTTTCCACTGCTGATGCTCATTTCTACATGCAGTCTGAAATTCCCTAAGAATATCTCCCCATCTCAGCAGATCCCTGGTTTATTCCTTAGGCTTTTGCTACCCTTTCACTTAGGTCTCAGAAGGCGACATAAGTAATCTCATTCTTCCAGTTTCTCCCATAGAGATATAGTAAAAGTTACTGGAGTCAGTGTTCCTCCATTTTCCCATTGCTTGCCTTGGCTTTTTTTTGTTGTTCTGTTTTAAGAGCCAGGCCTGTTTATCCTTACTAAGTTTCTAAAGACAATTGCAATTTAGATTTGTTGACAAGATGAGCAGGTTTTTTATCTTGTTTGATTTTAAAATGGCAATTATTAGTTCTAGTTACCATAAAATTATATTGCTGAAAAATGAAGTCAAGTAATTATTTAATTTGAACCATAAAACATCCTCATAAACGTCAAAGAAAATAAAATTTCAATAATTCATTTCCTTCTCTCTGAAATATTATATTGCAATTTAGAAAATCATATTTGACTGTAGAACAATAGTGAATTTAAATACTATTAAATCAGGGTTACTTTGTGTAATGTTTTACAAAAGCAAAATATACTCCAGCAAAGACATTTTCCTAAAACTCATTAACATCAAATGATAGCATTTCAAAGACTTTGTAGCTAAATGCAACATGTCTGTTCCATAATTGAGGGGGTGCTACTTTATATGTAACTTCTTGCTGAGGTAAACACATTGTCTAGTTTGGGGTTGTCTCGTCACACTCAGTGGACAATGAGGGAGGTGAATCTTTGCAATCTCCAGCAAGTGGCTGTCCCTGCATGGCAGGGCCCCCAGGGAGGCAGAGTCACGACAATGACTCTGAGGAACAATAACAAACCAACTTATTAGTTCTCCCTAATGAAACAATCAACAAACAGTACAGATAAAGACATTTTTCATAGGTGATAGATTTATGTCACAACCAATTGTAGAGAGGACAAAGAAAGACTGATTAGAAAAGATGAAAAGAGAGGGGGAGTGAGAGAGTGGGGCAGAGAAAAAAGGTTATCACCACTATGGATCCAGTGATGTCTCATTGGATAGGTTCAAATCTTCAGTTCTTTGGTGGTTGTTGCACACCAAACAGTATTTTCCTGACTCTTTTATACCTTTGAGATATCTGGGTGTCATTCCCAACTTCCACAGGAAAAGATGTTGATTTGCATGAGCCCTCATGAGCCAGGACAGGGTGCACCTGACATCATCCTCGCCCATAACAAAATCAGCAGAAACACTAAAGAAACTAAATAAAAGACAGGGTCCCTCCTAGATGAGACTGAGATCTTCCTTTTATTAAAGCCTATCTGCAAGGCTACAAAGCAATCACATGCAATCAACACTTTTCCAGATCTTATCTCACAAGGTTTGAGACACTCAGCTAACAGTCTCTTACAGGGGTTTATCTTCCTGATAAGCCAAAACCTAAGTAATAAAGAGATATTAATTTATAACTATTTTAAAAATTTTATTTCCCCATTATTTCAAAACAAGAAATTAAAGTAGCCTATAGTTTAACATCTAAATCACAGCTGAGCCCATCATTTTGAGCTTCTGTGCAAAAATCCACCAATAACCATCTAATCTGATGATCCCTCCCCAGCCAACAAATGGGACCAGGAAAAGGAGAGGAAACTCATGGGTTAAAATGAAAACAGATTTAATGAAATAGCAAAACTAATACTAATGTCAGTATAAAGTCAACAGAGCTATACTTAGTGCAGCCATTATACAGTGGTTACAATAAATAGGAATGCAGTCCTTAGGAGCACAAAGAGGAGCAGAAGACCTCAATCAGAACCAAAGTTCCCCCTTTATACTGAGCACGAGGTTTATGGGATGGAATACGCCTGTGATTCTGTCCCAGTGAAACCAGGACATAGATGGATTCAGCTGGTAGCAGAATCAGCCAAAATAAACAGGAGCTGATCAGAATGAGAAATGTTTTGGTGACTTGAGTACTTGTGATATAAATTCGAATATCCAATAGAGTAAGTCACCAGATCATCAGTATAATAAATCTGGAACAATCCAGATACCAGAGTTTACAGGGAAATTTAGTAGCCATTTCTAAGCAATAGATACATCAGTGGCACAATAGTGAGAGTTTCAGGAGTCAGATTTGTCTCAGATAATATTGATACTTTCTGAGCTGAGTGTAGCAGGACATGACCTTTCATTAACACACAGGAGTACCACAGAAGCCCCACTTCTGCACAGAGAACAGAAGGACATACCAATGAATTTTAGGATGAGCATGCAGGGTTTTTCTTGGCATGGGGAGGATGGACAGAAATACAAAACTCTGTCATGACAGGGAGTGACATTTAGAACAAAGCTCAAAAGATTGACTTCGATAGGAGCCTTAAAATCTGGGTAAACCAAGATGCATTGTGCTCAGAATCAATAAATACAGAATAGGAATTTAGTGTTTCTTATGTCAGCTTAAGCCCATGTCTCTTATAATTAACTGAAATAGTGAATGAAATGTGACTAAAATTTTCTTACTGCATATTTAATTTTAATTTTTTCACCAAAGTTCGTGTCTTACTCAACTTTCTACTCAAAACATAATACCTACAATTAAACACGTTCCTCAGTCAGGTACCTGAACTGGACCAGAATGAGAGAAAATTAGAGCTGTATTCTGCTTCCCTCTCCTGACACTTATGCGTCATTACAACGGTTATGGCCAGGGGCTTAAATAAAGATTATAATAGAGACAAAGAATGGTTTGGGTTCTAAGAGACTTTAAAGATCATCTAATACCAACACCCCTGCCATGGACGGGAACATCTTGCACTAGACCAGGTTGTTAAAAGCCACATCTAACCTGTCCTTGAACACTTCCAGGGTGGGGCATCCACAACCTCTCTGAGCAACCTGTTCCAGGGCCTCGTAGCCTTCACAGTGAAGAACTTCCTCACACCTAATCTAAATTTAACCTCTTTCATTTCAAAGCCATTACCCCTTGTCATATCACTACATGCCTTTGTAAAAAGCTCCTCCAGCTTTCCTGTACGTTCCTTTTAAGTACTGGAAGGCCAGTATAAATTCTCCCTGGAGCATTCTCTTCTTCAGGTTGAATAATACCATCTCTCTCATCCTGTCTTCATCTCACCTGGAGAGATGCTCCAGCCCTCTGATCATCTTCATGGCCCTCTGGACTCACTCACTTTCTGGGTGGTGAGCACATATTGCTGGCTCATATTCAGGTTTTCATCCACCAATGCTCCCAAGTCCTTGTCCACATTACTACTCTCAATCCATTCATTGTCCAGTCTGTATTTGCATTTAGAATTATCCTGGTCCAGGTGCAGTATCTTGCACTTAGCCTTGTTGAACTTCATGAGGCTTGAAGAGGCCCAGCTCTCAAGCTCTCTGGATGTAATCCCTCCAGCATGATGCACCACACAGTTTGGTGTCATTGGTAAACTTGCTGAGGGTGCACTTGATCCCACTTTAACATCTTTGTCCATATCACTGATTATTATCACTGTTAAACAGCACTCGTCCCAGTATGGAGTTGTCTCTACCACAATTCTTTTGATTGTGGTCATGCATCCAATTTCTTATCCACCCAAGTGGATAAGTCCATCAAGTCCACATCACTCCACTTTAGAAACAAGGATGTCATGTGGAAGAGTGTCAATTATTTTGCACAGTCCAGGTTGATGATGTCCATTTCTTATCCATCGAAGTTGTAACCCAGGCATAGAAAGTCATGACATTTGGGGCTATGGAGATTGTTTCAAACAACCCTCCTTACTGCTGTATTACTTTGATAGTAGATTGATTTTAGCTATGGCTCTGTGTTTCCATATTTTGAAAAAAAAAAAAAAGAAAAAAAAAAAAAGAGGGTTTAGATTATAAAGTCTTTGAGATATCTCAGGATAAAAGCTTCTAGATGAAGTTTTGAATCCATAGAAACAAGACAAAGTTGTGCTGATGACTCCAAGGAGTTCAAGCTACTGAAGTCCACTTGAAATAGCTTCTTGGTAAGTGATTATGCTTTGGCTTAATTAGTGTCTTCAGTTTGCATGAGCAAGTTAACTCAGATTGGTCAAGGTTATTAAATTTGGTGCACTGCTCCAGAAGAATAGTAGGAAATTACTTTGGATCCAAAAAGGTATGTGCTCAGAACATTAGATCTAATTGACTAATACAACCATCCCTCAAACAAAATTTGGATAAGAAAATTCCATCACCAATCTTAAAAAATTGCTCTTAATTAATTTTATTTAAAATATTGAAATAGAAAATGTCTAAATTCCTGCATTAAAATCAGCACATTCAGGAAAATAATTTCAGTTTGCACAGAAAGACTAAGTTTCGAGCCATAAAGTTAATCCATTGAAGGTGTGACTGTTTAGAGATGCTCATCCTGAAAGAAGAACACATTTTAAAGACTGTATTTTTAATGTAATGTTATATGAATAATGAACTGAGCTAGGCTAACAGAAACAAGGAAAGAACAGAATGTAGCTTTTAATTTTTCTTAATTCTACAAAGGGATCTGGAAACAAAAAAGACCAAAAGCATGTTTAAGAAATGAAATGAGATGAGATTAAGGGGATTTACACACTCACACAGTGTATGATTGCCTTTGCTTCCTCATGTCTTTCTGGACACTGACTTACTGTCTGTAAGCAATCCTCCTCTGTATTTTACATCTCAGTTTCTGAATTTTCCTAGTGCTCTCCCACTGTGGAATAGCAACTAATTCATGATTTGCTTGGTTTTCTCTGACAGCTGTGTCTGTTAAGTATTATGGAACTCCACCACAGGTTATGAAATAGGTGTTTTTTCATCTGAAATGGACAGTTCTCACTGCATGTGCAGCGATGTTGCAGTGTTTACATGATCTAGCTCTTTAGAAGTCAATATCTCACAATAACTTCTGGTACCAAAGGACAAATTTTGGTCCTATTTACACTGTGGAAAAATTCCAGAATTTCTTTACATTCAGAAGATTTTCTGTGGTCATGTTTTCCAACTACCAACCTTTCTGTATAAAAATCAGAGAATCATTGTTCTTGCTCATCTTGATTCAAGTAAATGTAGCACTATGAAGACCCATACTCTGGCCCCAAGTCTGAATACACTCGATATTACTTTATATTTTTATATTAATAATTTCTATATTTTGAAATAAAACAACTTAACATTTAGAAACTGTCACGTTATTAAATAGGTATTATTTTGAGTTCCTACTGATTATTACCAGCTAAAGTGAGACAGCTGGGCCAATTTTGTAGGTGGTAATATCTGAATTTTTGAGGAAATCTGCCTTTCCTTAATCCATGAACTGAAATCAGGATTGAGTCTTTTGAAGACTATAAGAATACTTCAGTATGACAGCAGTGGGGCATGAGAATTAAGTTCGTAAAACTTGCAGTTTTGCAGTTTCTGATGTGATTTTGATCACCATCTGGAGGGGCATATCATAATGGACAGTTATTATTACTGTTATTATTATTACTGGAGTTTTACTTTCATTAAAATGGGTTTTGCTTACACACAACAGTATTATCAGTTATACCAGCATAGTTACACTGGTGTTATTAACCCAATAATGTTATGTTATTGTTACAATAATACTCAAGTGCCACATAAATCCCGGGCACGAAAACTGCCTAATCTTGAAAGCACCACTAGATGGAGATGTTTTCTCACGTTGTCCTTTGCTGGCTCTAACTGATGTGCTAAAATTTCTTACTGGAAGTATTTTCATTTTTGATGCCTGCACCTTAAGAAAGGAACATGAGTTCAAGTAACTTTCATATATAATCAAGCCTCATGTGTTTGAAATATTTGCATGTCACAGTGAACATAAGAATTAATGAAGTCTAGTATCTATTTCCTCAGACTGAAAGTAATGAATAAATATTGTACAAGCAGGCAGAATAGATTGGAAGAATATCTGCGGCCTCCATACTTTAATTTGGCAAAATGCATTACTTCTTATTTAGCTTGTCATATGGTGAAATCAGCTTTTAATCATTTGATCCATGTTTCTTATCTACAAAGCAGCTTTCAATTCCAGAGTATTTAAGTGCATTAATCTCCAATGAAACAACCCTAAATAGTAGATATATGGTGTGCACAGTCAATGCTGAAGGGACAGCATCCATTCTCTTTCTACCCTCATCAGTAAGCAATATAATGGCAAAGACAGAGGTTGATTTATAAACAGCTGAATAAATAAAAACAAATCAGCAAATCCAGAAAAACTTTCTGTTCAGATGAAGCTGAAGAAAAAAAGATTGATCAATGTAGAGTTGCAAAACCTTGTTAAAATTAATTTCTTACATTTTGAGTCATAACAATGTTATTTAAAAATATAAATATTTTTTCAAAGTGCAAAAAAGTACAAAGTTTATTATTTCTTACACGTATTATTTTATTATGTTTCGTGATACAAATACTGATTTTCTGAATCAATTTATTTTTCAAAAATGTCCCTACTGACATTCAAAAATAGGTCATGATTCTTAAAAATTATGTTTGTATTAAAATTCTGACAGTTTTGCTCAAACACGCAAGTATTCATACATCTGTTTTCTCAATTTCTGTATCTGTGAGGTAGAACTGCAATTATTATAGCTATATATATAACTATTGCAATTACATTTCTCATCCTTTAGCACCTTGCAGCTAGGAGCTGAATGGGCAAAGTGTTTTTTTCCCCTTACTCGTTTCTTGGATTGTGCTATAACTGCTGCTGCTACCTGCATAGGACCTGGTAGTTAAATAAATAATAAATAATAGTTAAATAAATAATAAATAGTGATAACAGTCTCAAGCAGCCTGAAGAGGTGAGGGACAGGGCCCATCTTCTAATACTACTTGGTCTTCTCAATACGTCCCAGCTTCATCAAAATTACTCAGGTTAGCTGTACAGCTGCCCTGGCTACACATTCCCACTCAGACTCTCCAGAAAGGTATGACAAACAGAATGTGGAAAGACCAGGAACACCAACAATAAAAACATTAAAAGCTACTGTGTAGATGATAAAACTTTGTTTTTGGTGTTGTTTTTTTGGGGGGGGAGTGGGGGCTGTGTGTTTTTCTTCACATACCAGTGATCTCCAATTCTGGCTTTTAAGTTTGAGGAATAAGAGTTGATATAAGGTTAATAAAATCTTTACTCCCCAAAAGCTGGTTTGGTTATTCATATTGCAGACTACATCATGCTATAAACAATTTCTAAAGCTTTAAAGTATCTAGTTAGTAAGAAGAAAAATAAATAGATAATTCAAATCTTACATAAATATATTTGTACCTTTGTGCTAATAAGAAGAAAAACAGAGAACATGGTATTATCTCTGTGAAATTTTTTTTATGGCTTCTTTTAAACTAGTTAACATAAATTAACATTCCAGACAACTCTGGCAGGGCCTTTTAATGCCAATAATGAGAAATAAGGGTGTGTATCTAACCCCAGTTGGAGAAATCATGTGCAAAATGTTGATGGATCAGAAGCAAATTGGAAGTGTAGAGAGTGAATCTGTTTGAATACTTATTTCTATGAAGCATATGTCTAGGCTTTATTCAGTAGCAGAGGTAAAAAGCAGTGTTTTTCAATTTAGTTTGGTGATTTAGAATCCTCTTTTCACTGACATTAAAAAACCCTGAAACTCTAATTACTGGAGTAATTAAGGAATTACATTTTGAAATTCCCTCATTCTCATAGAGTTTTTTTTTTCTTGTGTAGTCTATTATATTAGAAGATTTGAAATAGCAAACTGAAGCAAAGCAGAAACAAGAACTATACATACAGTCATTTGTAATTTCTCTGAATTCAGTTAAACACTAAGCTACTAAAAACCTTACTTGTAATGTGTTGTCCTAAATCAAAGATTCCTGCTGAGTCAGAAGGCACACAGTTTATAAATCAGACCGTAAACATGGGTAAGTAAATCTGGGCAATATATAAAAACTCTGGAGTTAGCACATTTGAAACAGAAGCTTTAAAAGTAAACCTTTATAAATCAACTCCCTAAATCAAAGAGAAAACAACAATTTTTCTTGTCTTATAGACCAGGGAAAGTTACTCCCCAAGCAACTTGTGCAGATAAAAGCTCTGTTTTTAATACAGGTTGATGTATTTATGTATGGAGAAACTACAGACCAAAGTTAAGAAAAAAACATAAAAACTCTAAGTACCAATCCAGAAACATTTTGACACCAAATAGTTTAACAGTTGGATAATTCAGAAGAATGTTTGGACAAATACAAGGTTGGGAATGACCACACAGCAAATGACAGTCAGCAATGGGGTTTTCATCTGCTATAAATTATGCACAATTTAATTAGAGAAAAGTCATTAGGCCTAAAGTGAGCATTTCCTAGGAGTTTATAAAATGTAGCTTTTAAACAGTTATTAAACTATCACCATCATGGACTACACATTCATCCCTTCTTGGGAAACTTGTTAGTAACTTAAGATCTGCCTTTGAGGGGTCTGGTACAGCTTTTATTTCAGACAATGTTTCAGGGACTGTGCTGGCAAATAAGGGGTTAGTGTTCAGGTGGAACATAAAAGTGAACATTTTACACATAACCATAACATTACTTTGTAAATTATTTTCTTCTCTAATGTTAAGATTTTTTTTTAAAATGCTCAGTTCCCTGAGGACAGACATTTCTCCTTAAAGTAGCCAGACTTCCACCCATTAGACTCATACCTAATGGGGATATTTGAACAATGAAGAAGGAGGGATTATGATAAAAATATATATTTATAATATATATTAAATATATATAATATATGTTAACAGGGAAAAAATACTAATTTAAAAGATCTAACAAAAGAAAATCTTACAATATTTCTTTGTATTCCACATTGAGGAACTGGACAAAAATACCCCTTTTAAATTTGGATTTCACTTCCAGGATTAACTCTGTCATTCTAGGAACTGCACTATTTGTAATTAATGTATATATACACGTGTATATGTATTTTGATATATATATAACTGGGTACAACAAGCCATACATTAGCAGACCGGTCTGTTGAAAAAACACAAACTTTTGAATTCTATTTATGTTATACATCAAATTTTATCTTCAGTGTGAATTACAACCTTTCTGCAATTTCCAGATGTAACTTCTTTCTTTCAAAACTAGTGATGAACCAGGTCTAAGCTTCATTTAAGACTGCATTTTCATCAAGGACCTGACAAGGCTGTCATGCTTGTGAGACCAGGCACAAAACAGAGCCCAGAACGAATCATGCGAGAGCAGAGGGCAAAATATACTCATTTAAGTGTATCTGGCTGCTGCATCCCATTCCAACAGAGAAGTCTATAATCTTAGTAAGGGAGAAGAGCCAGTGTCCAAGAAATCCTTTAAAGGCTTTGCTATTGCCATGTCTTACGTGGAAGTTTCTTAGTACAGTGTAGACTTCCATATATTAGAAACTACTTTTTCTGGGTGCACAAATGTGCACATAGGCACATATACAAACGTTCATCTGAGTCAGAATTTAAGCTGTATATTTGAATGTTATATCGAATATTTTAATATGTGGATTTCATCAGAAGACATTATTCAGCTCATACCAAGATTGTGTCAAATCTCCTGCAGATGAAGGAAAATACAGTTATGAATAATCAGTAATAATACTTTTCCTAAGAAAGTGCTTTGAAACAAATGTAGGACAGAAAACAAGTGAAATGAGATTAGTACACTTTTTTTATTATGACCTCATTAGGATATTGAGAATTCTATATGACACCAATTGATAGTGCCTATTTTAATGGAATTGCATGCACAAATGTGTCTTGTTCCCTCACTTGTAGATGACTTGCCCACACTGGTTAATCTAGACATGGTCTACTTGCCCTGGCATGCAATGGATTAGAACAGTTAGCTACTAAATGTTTCCTCCACAGTGCAGGTGAGATTACTTTTCCTATCATTCATCCTTTTTTTCCTTATATTTATTTTACACAGATTGTTTTGTGTTGCTTCTTTGGACAATGGGTTGTATTTTCTCATGTCCTTAATAAAGTGTATAGCACAGCATATTTCAGGTCTGACAGACTTTGGACTCCTTCTTCATACAAATAATGCTGATATATTAGTTGTTCATGATACAAGACTACTAGATTGTAAATTAGCTTTTGATTTTTGCACCTGATTTTGTAATTTCTCCTGTGTAATGTGACATATAGTTATTCTCATAACTATATAAGAAAACTGTCTTTTACTTGTTTCAAATAAATACAAAACCAGATAAATGTTAATCTTTGAGTAAAGAAACATTGTCAGTCCCTGAGAAATTGAAAGAAAACATCCTCTACATCAGGATCTGAGCCTATGTCATTGAATGATTAATGGCAAAAGGAATTAATTTCTGGAAACTCTGAACCCATTTAAATATTCTAAGTTTCCACTATCCCACTGGAAATCTCCTATTAACATTCTTGCTTCTCTGAAATCCTTTGGAACAAACTCCAGAGGGAGTGTGATTGACTCTTCTCACGCCTAGGTCAAGCCCTTCTCTCCCATTGTACTGGCTGTACTGTTACGTGTCACATAAAACTGGTGGATGACAGGTGGAAAGATTAAATCAAGCTGAAGCAGCAGAATGGTAAAGAAAATTCATATAATAGAATCAGAGAATCATAGAATACCTTGGGTTGGAAGGGACCTCTAAGGGTCACCTAGTCCAATCATTCTGGTGAATGAGATGCTTGTCCACAGTTTGGAGAGGTATATGTGATGTTTATGCAACATATTTCTTATCAAATAATTTTTCAGTGTTTTCTCCATTACTAACAGGACGCAAATTCTTCTCTGTAGATGTGGTCCAAATCTTGGTTTCCTCTTTGAACGTGAGAAATATCACATTTTAACAGGACTTTATTCCTCCAGACTGGTATGAAAACCCTGTGGTTCTGGTGGAGCTGAACTCTAAAAGGTCCTTTTTTGTCAAAAGTTGTTTTGGTCCTGCCTTAGAAAAAAAGTTAATGCCACATAAAAATCAGTGTGTTAATATGTTGTCTTAAAATAAGATGACAACCTATGAAGAGTCTGTATCAAAGTGTTTCTGAGGAGAGGTTGTGTTGAAATGGGTAATTCCTCCTGCTTCGGATGAATAAGAAAGAAGGGATTCTTCTCACACGGATCTGAAGATCATAGTTTGGCTTGAGATGTAAAGGTTTGAGGCCCTTTTCCATCATCAACCTTTATCAAAAAAAGCCCCATCCTCAAAATCCTAAATCCAACAAAAAGGCAAAGAACAGACATGAAAACATGAAGAGGAGTAAATAAGAACTGCATAAATCCAACTAGAATTCCAATGTACCAGAGATCTATGGTAAATATTAGCTACATTAAATTTCCACTTTTCTTACTTTATAGACTGAAATTGACTTATCAGGTACATCAAGCAGCTAGGTTTCTAAGTCTTTATCTGAGACGAACATTGAAACATTTTGGTAACCATCCTTCATAATCCAATATTCTAAATCTGTTGGATGTTATCACAGCCAGACAAATAAATATTGTACCACTGAAAACAAATGAAGCGGAAATTCGACTCATGTATTTCTGCTTTGGTAATAGATCTCTGTGAAGAAAAAGCTGTTTTAATGAAAATCATTAGGAAAAATATCACTCAATCACAGGGCAGGCTCTTTTAATATTTTTTAAGTTAAAAAGTATACAACTACCAGTTTTAGATGCTGAGAGCACCATATAGCATAGCAGAAAAAGCTGAAAATATAATTCATATGCTAAAATCTCTTTAGCATGAAGAGAAGCTTCCAGGAATAGAGAGTTCATAAGACACTCAGGTTGCTAAAAGTATGTAGTTAATCAAGGAACACTCATACAAAACAAAGTCATTAGCCAAGCATCCAAGAGCTGGCACAATGTTGATGGCAAATACAACAGAAACATAATTTTATCTCACAGTCAGTCCTCTTCAAAATGTTCTACTCCAAGGTAGGGATTTTCCCCAAAAAACTTAGTTCAACAGAGTAGGGTGCTTTTTATGATTGATGTGATACCAGGTTTCATAATGTAGGGATGAGACAGCTTAAGCAGTCTTTAAAATGTAGACTGTTTCATGATTATGCTTTTCATGATTGCTTATCCACACACATGCTCTGGTGAAGAATGATGATGATCACAGCCCTTCCTTCACTGTAGATTGGCTTTATGTGGGAGCTAGAATGCTGTGGTGGTGATGGCAATTTTGTGCTGGACTTCATAGGCAAGAACAATTTTTTTCGTGGGTTTTCTGCCAGAATTTGATAGATTTTATTTCTATGGGTCATATTACTTTGCAGGGAAATGGTGTATCTATTGTTATTATGGTTCTGGTACTATGCAGGGGAAGTTTAAGTATCAGGGCTACAGAAGGAGAGCTATGGAAGAGCAAGGATTGAGTAGGAAGCGAGCGTGGGACAGTGTAGACAGTGACTTGCTCATCATCTCAGAAATAGAAGTGGGTGCCTTGAGAGTCTGAACAAGGTCTTACAACTTTTGATTTTTGTTATCTTGCAGTCAAGAACAGTCTAAAATTGTTTCAGTTTATTAATGATGCTAAAGAACATTGAGCTGAACTGGATAGGATACAGGATGAGAAAACATGGAAGGACAAAATATATCAGAGTGATGCATAAACCAGATAGTACAGATATGCTTTTCAATAGTGATGAAGAAATATCAGATGATTTGGATAAACATCACTAAAAAGTTTGGATAGTTGTCCTGATCTAATCTGAATCTTAAGACAGAGCTGGAAATCTCACAAGAAAGGGCTTTCTCACAGTGTTTCAGAAAGTTCCAGACAGATCATAAATACTTGTGGTATTTCAACAATTCTAGTTCCAGTCCTGGCTTTAACCTGGTAGTGTAGAGAGACAGAACATGAAAATTAAGGGGAGGGTGGCAAGAGAAAAGTTAACCTTTGAAATATGAAGAATCCTAGCATATTTAAGTGAAGCAGTGGCTAGTCTGTTCCAAGGATGAATATAGTTAATGAAATTTAGGAGAAGGCTGAGTGGAAGGAAAAGAACTTCCTGATAACATTTTCTGTTTAGTGGAAGAGTTGTGTCCCAACGGAAATACCAAAGGTCTTATAGATTAGGACTTTCAGGTCATAAACCCGAATCCTTTGAGCCTAACAAGGATCCTATGATATGAAAAGTACAATACATACTAGTTGCTGAGCATAATCAGTGTTGCTTAGTACTAGAGAAGATAGATGGTTTTCTTTAGAATAGACATAACTATATTGCATATTTCTTCTACAGCTTTTAGCTACAAAAGGTTCAATGGTTTCCATTCTAAACCCTTGCCTGGAGCCACTGACAGCCCTTTTGAGCTGTAGGTTTCTGTGCTGATTTCTAGTGCAATACAGTTAGTTAATAATTGCTACTCAGAAAGTACTTACCATCTGAGCATTAAAGTGGTGGAATCTGTATTTTCCCAAACTTTTAATGCTGAACGACTCAAACAATCTGCAGGAGTGGAGATTTTGAGGCTCTCAGTTTAAGAATCCTGAAATATTGTGTCTTTGACCTCTGCTCTGATTTTGGACCCTCTAATCTGATGGAGTTGAAGAGCATAGCAGGATTTACACTACAGTCAGACCAAGCTGGAGTTGGGTTTGCCAATGCAAACAAATGCAATGCTTAGCATTAAAATTCTGCATAATTCTGTAAATATTACTACAAACACAGGCTTTTCTTGACCCTAAGAAAAGCTGATTTCTGATCAGTTATTTTTGAAAGACATCACACTGTTCCAGTAGTTAATTTCCTTCACCCTTTCAAAGCTCCTGTAGATAAGTAAGAGTTCCATAGCATGTGTGTTTGTCATCCAGGAATGTTCCTTCAGCTAAGGGTGTAACTGACTGGCAGACAATTTATCTTTCTTGTTTCTTCACCATTCAACTCAATTCTATCTCATTGTAAGTCAAACAAATTGCTTATGCTGTGTTGATGAGATGATCCTGCTCAGGCAGGGGGGTTGGACTAGATGATCTTCTAGGTCCCTTCCAGCCCCTAATTTCTGTGATTCTGTGTTCTGCAGATGAATCAGCCCTAGTCACCTTGCAGCTAGTTTGTATTTGACTTACAGGTACAGCATGTTTGCATGTATTTTTTAACTAGACATCCAACAATATATTTTTGGCAGGATTATTAGGCAGGTATTTTAAAGTCTTCATAAATTTAGCTGTCCACATTGTCTTCCAGGGCATTCTTATCTGCCATGTACAACTATGAGGGACACAGATATCCTTGAGATACTATATGTGCTATGAGTATGAAATAAAAAAAAACCATGAAGCTATATTCAAAAAGGCTCTGTGTCTTTGTCATGCCACTGCTAGAACTGTTGCGCTCAGAAGACACTATAAGTGATCAATAAACATAGAAATAACTTTTTTCCTTTAAAGCATGAATTCCATCCTCAAGTAAAGATCTACATGCACAAAAGTAAAATCTGTTTAAAAAAGGGCAGCTTCCTGATAAATCTGACAGTAATTAGATTTCTCATTAAGACTGCATAGTGAAGATAATGAGATAGATTAACAAGGGCCTGCATATATTATGCTGCCATTTTTACATTGTTCCACAGTTATACAATCTTACACTTCTAAGAGTGATCGTCAAGTGACCTCAGAGTAAAACCACCTGGAGTAAAACAGAAGCAGTCTTTACCCTATGTATCTTTACATGTCTAAAATCAATATGTCTACTCTAGATTATATATCTAGTTCCTTTCTACAATCCAAAAGAGAAAAATCAACTTTCAAAGTAAGATTCACCCCATCTATGGGATATCTCTTTCGGAAAAGATGAAGATAACCAGAGATAGTATCTTAGAATGTCAGGGGCTGGAAGGGACCTCGAAAGATCATCCAGTCGAACCCCCCTGCCAGAGCAGGGTCACCTAGACCAAGTCACACAGGAACAGATCCAGGCGAGTCTTGAATGTCTCCAGAGATTCTGTAAGATAACTTACAGAATAACAAGAATCATACCTTTGCTACTGCAATGGTTTCTTTAGAAGACACTCAAGCATAGAAAATCTTAACTTCTGTCACAATAAATTCTTATGCTTCTGTTGTTCCCGTCCTCCCCAGTAATTGATTTTCCCTGAAGTTGAAATGGGTAACTAGTGCAGATCATGTTTCCAATTTTCTCATGCAAAAGTTTTGTGAGCATCATGGTGAGCAGGACAGAAACATGTATCTGTCCCGTATTGCCCTCAGTGCTTCAGATCACTACCAGTCTTTGAAAGCATGAATCCTTTGTTCAAAGTTAATGTAAACTTCAAATTGTTGCTCAGTCTCTGGCAGTAGGTCATTTTACCTTGTTTTTTATTAAACATTTCGGAGATATTTTTTGCCTCTTCTTCTGTTAGTTTATTTGGAAATCTGGCAGCAATCTGAAAGACTTTCAAATGCGATGTGATGGACACGCAATCAGCCATTAAATCAGTGCCTTGCATATCTGTGGTAGCAAGAGCATGACCCTGTATTTGTTGGCCTGTTTTAGATCATACATTACTTTGCTTGTATAAAATTTCAGAGAAATCTAAAATAGTTTTAATAGTTTATAGTTTTAGGAATTTTTAATTTTTTTTTTTAGTGGTCAATTCAACACATGAATTTGGAAAGAAATCTCTTCAACTCCCCAAACAGTAATGCTAACAGACAGATAAAATTAAAATGTTCGTATTTCACACAGGTTTGTGTTCTCTGCTGTATTGTTTTTATTTTTTATTAGCTGCTCTTGCCAAGGTTCAAATAAACTACAAACATTTGAAATATGAATATTGTATTTTGGTCACCTTTGAAATGTTTTTGTCATTTTGAAAGTTCGTATTTTCACTCGTGGGAAAATGCTTCCTATCTCACTAATTTGTGCACCACCTTTGTTCATGTTGTAAATTCTTTCCCCTCATGCATAATGTAATGGAGCCCTCAGAAATTCCTAAACCCATAGCATCAATAACCAATATAGTGATCTAAGTACAAATGTACCTACACATTCCTGAAATGGCACCAGTAATAAAGTTAAGGATTATCTGTGACCGTCTGCAAATCAGTTTTGACTTGTGCTGACAATAAATGTTGGGAAATTCGTGATTCTTCTACTGATATTGTACATCTTATTTATATACTACATTACAAAACACTGTAATTCCTATAGAAAATGTAACTTCAGAAAAATAACTGCAGTCAGTGAAATTCAAAAAAGGAAAACCAATTAATATAAATGATATGACTCCATAACTACAGCATTTTAGTGGGCAGGGTTCCAGTTTGGAAGGCAAGTCAGATTGCCTCTTCCAAGGATTGGTTTTTATTAGTACAATACAGCTCATTGCATCTCAATTCAAGTAGTGCCAGCCAACCATTTTGCACAATCAAGGCAAGACACGTCTGATTTACAGGATGGTACAGGAAAGGTTTGCATGTTACTTTTATTTACCTAACAGTCAGTAACTTGTCTTTGATGGTCACTTTTACTCCAGGGCTGCATATATATTTTAGTAAAACCAAGTATAAAAATAGTAAGTTTTATCATTGAAGAGAAGGCTTGAATAAATGTTTAAAAAGCTACATTAGTTAATTAATGTAACTATTTTTTAGCATTGTCTAAGTAGTCTAAGTAAAAGGCTCATTAAGAAGCAAATCTGACTACTGTTACAGTAGTTTAAATGGAATTCCAGGAGGTCAAAGTTTCCTGCAGTACCTCTGTTTTTTTCATGTTCTTATTTCAATAATATACCTTAAGAGGCTTTTTTTTTAACCATCCTCATGGACCAATTCATCTGCAATTTGCTATACTTTTATAGGTTTAAAAGCCCCCACATGTCTAAGCTGCAAGAAAAAAATTCTGGACACATCAATAAAAAGGTAATATAATTCAAACCAGCTGCATATAACATGCCATTATACAAACTGATACCATATTTTACCCCCATTTTGTATTATTACACTATGTTAATCTTAAATTCTGACTGTGAATGTTTTATCCCAAGAGCAAATAAACAGTAAAATTAATTGTGTTCAAGAATAAAGCTGCTTCTGTTATTTTTTTTATATGCTGTGATGACGTATCACATATAGATCTAGGAAAAATATCATTTGAAAAGAATTTAAATCAAATATTTGATGTTTTGAAGATTGATGTTAGCCATTCAATTTGTAGCATCTTTCCTAAATTATTAGTACTTTAATAATATCTGTCTCTCTGCAATCTGAGATGTGATTAATTCAAAGAGTTATGGGTTAATTACTTGACATAAAAAGTACTTTTTTTAATTTGTGATTTTTCTTTTCCATGGTTATTCAACCACAAAACTGTACACTACATCTTTGGGAAAGACCTGTTCTGTTCCCATTTAAAAGATTTGCAAAATTGCTATTGGCTTCAGCACTTCAGAATTATAACAACTTAATCCCAGAATGAACTTTCTCTTTTGAACAAATGAACTGTGGCTTCTGGACTGAAACAAGCTTTTTATAAACCTTTGACTGCAAAAGTACTTAAGAACAGTGAATTAAAAAATCTCTAATAGACTTTATTAATTTTTCTAATTGATCACATCCCTTACAGAAGTAATTTGATTTTTTTTTTTCTATAACTTTGGTTAAATATCAAAGCAAGTGTTGTCTGTTTGGTACGATTAACACAACTATTTTAGTTCCTGATACCAGCATCCCCTTATGACATCAGTGATGACTCAAAGATGCAATTTGTTTATGAAAATAGAAATTATTTTATTTACTCATTTTGATTAAGATGTGACAGTCCTCTTCCTTGAAGAGCAACAGTGCAATGCTGGAGAGGTACTTTCTTTCAAGAAACTATAGTAATGGAAGACCAAATTATTCTTCTGCTACCTCAATCTCCCTTTTAGACATTGTTTAGCAGCAGAATCTCTCTTAGCTGAAGTGAGTATCTCAACAGGCATGGTTTAAGCATGAGGTCTTCATGGTGTTCAGTGCTCTGGTGAAAAGCTTGTATTCCTCAAGCCCTGTAGCTCATGAAGTATCCTCAGAGTGCATCAGGTTTCCTCCTGTATGTTGATCCCACAGCAGATGCAGGGAGAAAGGTGAGATGCTGTGCCAAATCTGGATTTTTCCCCCATCTGCCTCTCCATTTGAGAGGGATCTTTTTCCCTTTCTTCTGTCTCTAATCCAATTGCAAATCTCTCTTCATATGCTGAAACACAGGCATGTGGTCTCAGCATGTGCCAAGCAGTAAATGTCCTTGTGCTGTGGATGGACTTGAAGATGATCTGTATATTATCACACAGAGGTCTGTGAGCAAAAAGCTCAGATTTTCTCTGCTCCCCTCAACTCAACCATTATCAAGGAAATGTTTCTACTGCCATTGCCCAACCAAAAATGGCAGAACAGGTTTTCATTTTCCTGAATGAATGCCAATTCAATGCCAGAAGAAAGACTATTTGTACTTGGAAGACTTTTTGTTAACAGTCTTGACTCTTGCTATAGCACTATAGAATGCATTCTAAATAAATACATAACTGCAAACTAAACAAACACATCAAATTCTCCACCAATTTAGCTACATAACAGTTAAATTACATTGTAATTTTACCTCTAAAAATTTTATTTAATTTTTAGGGTGGAAGGACTATATGCATATCTAATATATAAAGAAAACCTAGGTGGAGAGTCCAGCAACTTTACATCATAATATCGACAAACCTTGTACTCAAGTTAATCATCACAAACTGGCACAGAGATACATCCTTTTGTTCTCTGTTCTCACATTCCAAGATGGATCCTGTATGGATTTTGTTCACAAGAAATATTAAAGCAATAAACTTTTTTTTCCCCCTCCACATTCCTCTAGACCCATAAATAGGGTGGCAAGTAAAATAAGTGTATGTCAGAAATGCTCCAGCTGTTCCCCACAGTCAGAGCTCATTCCTTTTTCGGCATACTCTTCACACAATTTTCTATAATCAAAACACACAATAAAAATATCAACTAAAGTGAAGAAAATTTCACATGGAGGCTTCACTGCACATTCTTCTTGCTGCCACACCCTGATGTAGCTCTTTTCTATTAATCTGTAAAATGCACATAATACTGATGTATGAAGAGCTGCTCCCTTTCAAACACTACCCAGCATTTGAACCAGCCTTCTGGCTCTCACAATCCACAAAAGTCTGGTTTTAAATGGTCAGTTGCCCTTGTCTATGTTGCTTTCATCTTTTAGCTCAGACACATGAGGCCTCCAGCCTGAGTTTCCCACACCTCTGATAAGTGTTTTTCCTACCAGTCAGTCCCTGGTTTTCTTCCTCTGCATATATCAGCATTTATTCAAAATGATGTTCAGAAGTAGGAGTGCGAGCTGACAAATGTTTATTTAAAATATTCATGCAGAGCAGAGGTTGAACCTAAATGTCTGCATCCTAAAAGAGTCTGTCTTCCTTGTCTACACACTTTTGAAACCTGAGGGCTTTTCTCAGTGTGGCACATGAGAATGACTGTAAAGAACTGCACTTTTGGTGACTCAGCTCACAAAAAGCTTGCCTTTGGTAAGGGCTAGCACTAGACTCATAAGCTCAGGTCACACATTTGTATATGAAGTAACTTGTATAGTTACCTACCAACATGTGGAAGAGTAATAGGTCGGGAATAAACAATAAATATGACAAAAAGACTGGACCTCTTGATGACATATTTCTTTATTGGTCTGTTATATCTGGCAACTTGTATAGGTTCAGGCAGTTGACTTAGTTTGCCAGGCTCTGTTGACCAAAATGTTGGCTTTGTGAAGATACTGCTCCTTGATGCTCCTTCATGGATGTGTTCTCAGGAACACATATACATGTATTTGCCCTGAGAATTCCTTTCATGAGCCAAGATTATAAATATTCTCCTCCTTGCAGGAAGCCCAAAGACCTGGCCTGGAATCAGATTTGATCAGCATCCAGGGATGTGACTTAAACTGTCAGAGAGACAGAGACTCCTCTGGTTTGTGTGCATCAGAAATAATGGAGAGAGAGATTTTGCAATTAAAGGCTATTTCTAGAGTGCTCAATCAGAGGCAAAGCTATGAGTTGTTAACTGGGACATGGTTGCTGGGACAACAACATGTCCCAGCAACCACCAAAGCTGTTACAGTTGTCCAATACAAACACTTATGCTTCCTTAGCTACTCCAGACTGTGTAGAAAAGGACAGTCAGCAGTCAGTTTCTGAAGACTTGGATAAACAGTGATACATCAAAAACCAATGGTGACACCAAGCAGTTTTAAATTGGGAATACAACTGGGGCCTGGGATGTGGGTGCCCTAGCCCTCAGCTGGAACCTTCATGAACATTTTTGTCCATTGCTGGCCATGGCAGAAGCCCATTGAACTGACACCTCCAGCACAGATTGTACAGCCTAATCTAACATTTTATGGTGACTCTAATTTAAGATTTATAGTTGTCTGTCTGGGTAGTTCAGGCAAATAACCTGAATAAAAGAACAGTAAACACAGTAGTCCCTAAAACGTATCTCCTAAAGAAAGGATAGGCAGTTTTACTCAACCTTTTCTTCAGAGACATGCTTGTCTAGAGGTGTGCTAATTGTTTGGCCTTTAGCCTATCTTTGAACTAGCCCAGAGGAATGGCTGTTAGTAGGACTCGTGTATGTGATCATTCAAACCTGCATTTTGATGTTGTGTCAAGAGTGTGTTTCAGGAGCTAGATGATCTTGAGTTAGGCTGCCTCTCTCTTTTGCCATTTACATTAAACTGAGCTCAGTATCTCCCTTAAATGCTCAGTGTGCCAGGGTAAGTTAAGCAGGCAGTGAACTTGGCTCACCAGTGCTGCATGGAGGTATTAAATGAGCACAGACCTGGTTCTTGTGCCAGGTCAATGTTCTCTAGCCCTGAGGCCAGCTGGCACCATCCTGCCACAGCCATACTCTTAAATATGCTGTCCAAAGAGAGTGGCTGTATCCAAACAGCCTATGCAGAATTGTTGCTGGGCCAGGTTTAACTCCCACACTATGTCTAGGAATTGTTCTGGAAAATTGTTACTTGACCTGCGACAAAATGGTTCTGAAAATTTAACATTATGGATGAATGATGACCAGGGCCTGTGCTTGTGTCCTTCATTTGCTAATGTAACTTAAAACTGGTGATGGGAACACAGTGTTGAGCTAATGCTCACTTATTCTCCCAGCACTCCTGTGAGACAGAGAAATGCTATTCAACCATTTTCTTAATTAGGGCCTGAGGCCAAACACATTGGCCTGATGTGTTGTGCACAAACATATTGGTTGAAGGAACAAATCTTGCTTTGCTTGTTGTTATGCTATTTTCTCTCAAGGTCCCTCTCTCCATTTTGTTCCAAGAATAAACTATTAAAAAGTTTTTCTTATATGTATCCTTTCTGCAGTGCTACTGAAAGTTCAATCTTTATTTCCACCAAACTATTCATGATGTCTCACATCTCATAATTTCTGCAGTATCTAATGAGCAGCTTAAGGTCACTTCACAATAATTCAAATTTATCTTGGAACCTGTCCTCCACTGACAAGCAATGAAAAAGTTTAGTACCATATAAGGAGGAGATATACTGAGATATTTCTTGTCACAGATACATATTTTCTCACTCTTCTGAGTGTTGTTTTGCTTGTTTGAATATCATTACAAAGGTCATTTTTTCAAAGAGTAGGACACTATTTCCTGTATATAGTGCTTACAGTAAGATAAGGTAACATGTCTGTGACAAGGATATTTCAAAATATGAATGCAAATAATATTAATTTCATACCATTTTTACATTCATCAATTCACACACACAAAAAAACCCCAACAAACTTACAGATTTACATATGAATTCTTACTTTAAAATCCCATCTGAAAGGCACAAAAAGGAAAAGGAGAAATGAAAGCACAGAAAAGTTAAGATTTATTAGAAAGTACAGAGAGAAATCTCTCCACATACTCATTTTTCATTACTTTTAACTTTTTCTAAGTTATTCAATGTTACAATAAGATCAGATATACTCCTTTCTCTTCAGCTCATTTTTATTTTTTTTGTATGTATCTAAGACAACAGTTTCAACGTACAATTGAAAATGCATGGTTTTCTCTTTTTGAGTTGAACATGGTTCAACTAAGAAAACTTAGCTCTAATTCATGTGTTCTTCACCTCATTCCACCCTTTCAAAAGAAAGAAAGTCAGGATAAAATGAGTTTAGTTTGACATCTCAGCTGGTCTGTTACTGTCTATGCTAAATTCAGGAGAAAAAAGTGCTGAATTCATAGGTCTTGATTAAAACTTTTATTTCTGTGTCAGATATAATGAAAGTTGAATGAAACAGCAGTTACAAACATACACAAAATTATACTCTAAAGCACAACATGAGCACTTTCACCATACAGGGTCTGAATAGCAGTAAAGGAACATAAAGTTTTCACAAAAATGCTTTCATTTACAACAGATTTTTATTTTCACCAACAGCTGAGGACATATCAATGATTAACTTACAGCTGGGTGCTCTTGGGTCTGAAGAACTTCGAACTTGTTGAAGTATCTGGAAAACATGTCAGATACTACCCATCCTCTCAATCCCTGAAGGATCTGGACAACCACACATTGTGGTTATGCTAAAAACATTGAAACTTCCTAAATGGTCTCAAGATCTCACTCTTGACAGGTTAGTCAAGGAGAGTGCATTTCTGTGTGCATACTGAAGTGCAGAAGAGCACATGCCCTGTCTCAGCTTCAGTATGATGAAGAGGAAGGGGCTGTATGAGGTAAAAAAGTTTCATATATTTTGTTCACAATTATTCAGTATTAAAAAGTACTATTGAATTTGCTTTAGCTGTGAACATTAACTGCACTACATAATAATAATGGGATTACTGGAGTTGTACGAGACTGTGTGCTATCTGTGCAGCCCAGAGAATATGATGACTGTTATTTTAGACATTGAGTGGTATTGTCTCTGTGGACACACACACATATATATATATATATATATTTATGTGTGGTTTTAAATCTAGCATACATGTATATGTATATTTGCATGTGTTTATGTATGACAGAATCTTCACCATCTGATAAAGCCATTTTGCACTCTAAGGAACTTATCTTTAACCATCCAGTGATAGTGAGTGAAACATTCTTCTGAATCATGGGAACTAACTGCTACCAGAAAGCAGAATAGGGATCTTCATTCTTGCACCAATCAACATCAGGGTCAAATAGAGAAGGGAGTGTACAGTGTAGTAGAAGATTGCTGCTCCTTGACCTCCACATTGGCAAGTAAGATGTTAACCCAGGATTTATAAACTGGATCTGTTATTGAGCTAATTCCACTTTCATTTTGTTAGGTGATTACAAATTAAGGCTCCAGTTCAACCTTTCCCTGCATACTTTGGTATCTTTTCACTTGGTACAATGAAGGTTCTGTTAGAACAACAGAGAGTAATACATAGTGGTATGAAGTAATTTGAATGTAAACCTTTAAATACAATATAGTGAGCAAATCTAGAATTCATCAACTAATAACTTAATGTTTAAAAGTAATTTAAAGTATTCTTTAAAGTGTTTGTTGTTTTTTTGTTGTTTTTTGTTTTTTTTTTTAACCATTAATCCTTGTAAGGAAAACCACCCAACATTTCTACTTGGATGCAACTTGATGCAAACTTAATCTCTTCTGTTGGGCTAACATAATACAAAATGACCTGTGAGAAGGGCTCGCAATATTCCTTAGGCAGAGGAATGAAAGCCCCAACATTTAAATTGCATAAGATTTCACTGATAATAGTATCTTTGGCATTTGGTAATTAAAAAAAAAAATCTGAGACATAAATCACTGACTTTGTCAACATTTAGTACAGCTTGATGATTACAAGAAAAGATAAAAGCTCTGATAAATGTTTTGTTATTTATAAATGTAGTAGGCATGGTTAAGAGTTCTTTAATTAAATTTAGTGCTCTCAGTCCCAGGCTTTTTGCCCTTCTCTCCAGAGATGCAGATGCATCTAAAATCCATGTAAAGGCAAACATCCCTGCCTGGTTTTAAATTTAACATATCTGCCTAGTCAGGCTATTGGTCTTTGTCAGATAGTGGGTTACATCCACATTTTCTGAGCTTCCAGATAAAACAACAGTACAGTGCTAAAGCCTCCTAACTACAAAGAATTAGTAACATTAACATTGCTATTTTTAGAACTGGGCAAATACTGGAAACAATTACAGCCCTAAATTTCTTATTATAAATGGTAGAGTTTAGTTTCTTTCCAACATAGATATGAAACTACAAGTAACTGTAAATATAATAATAAAGTACCCTCAGAAAGGGGAAAAATCTTGTACTTTAGCGCTGCGGATTTGGGAAGCAGGATTACATTTCAAATTCTGAATTTTATTTCCTGTGTGACCACAGGAAAATTATTCCACCTCATCCCTAAGACAAATATTGAGAAATACGATTTCTCATTAGTAATTAGTCAGTTTGAAGTATCAGGAGATCCAGACTGCAAAGTATCTTGAGACCTCTGGGTCTCACAGCAGAGGTGGCTCCTGTGGAGATGGTGCACCAGGAGGCCTCTGAGTAGTGCTCAGGAGTTCCCCCAGTGCAGGCCAAAACTACTGAGATCTCTCTTATAAAAACTGCAGGTTTGTTTTGGAGGCACAAAAATCATTGCACTAGACGTCCTATCACCCAGGAACAGATGTTGCCAAGAAGAGTTGCAAGCATTCAAGATTGTCTCTGCCACTCCTGGTAATAAATATTTTGCTTCAAGAATCTCACCCACAGCACAGTAGTTGTCCAAATCCAAAGCACCAGCAGGAGCTTTCTATGCCTCCAGCACAACACATCAAACACCTTGAACACAGTTACTCCAAGTGTAGATAGAACAATTCCTAATTCCCAAAGCATTGCAGATACACCAACACCAAATGTGTGGCTTGAGGCATCCCATAGCAAACCCACTTGTAGCTCACATGAGACTCTTGCCATTGAGATGGTATTCAGTCTTGCTTTTCTGATAAATAGGCACAGGCATGAGGACCTGGATGAGAAATGCAAATACCTGTCTCCATTTCATCATCACCTAATGACTCATATCAATTCACAAGCATAGTAATGATCCATCACCACAGTCACACTGCCAGCTTATTGCCGGATAAGATCTCATCCAAAATTAGATACCTTATCTGGATACACACCTATGGGAGGAATCAGAACTCTAGGCAGAAATCTAGTGCCATCTGAGACACTCTAACTATCCACATTATTTGCATAGAACCAGCAGATACGATACAGTTCTTATAGAAGACCCATATTCTTACACAGAAGCAGCTACAGAATATGTACAGTACTGTATAGTACACAAAAAAAAATACCTATAACAACATTTAAACCTATTTTTTATACTTATACATTGTACAACCTATATAAGGAAGTATATACTAATATATTAAGTTAAACTAATCCTACCTCTAAATCTAAGCATCTTAACTTCAAACAGAATCCTGCCCAAAGTGTCAATTCTGCTTTTCAAGCAGAAAGGTGCTTTGATTTCAGTCCAATACAGTTCTGTATATTGATCTATTGAGCTGTGCAGGAGAAATCCAGGAACTAAGAAATTCACTTGATATAAATGAAATGTGCTGCAGATAGGTCTAAAAGTAGAAACTGTCCCAGAAGGATTTTGTGAGGAAGTTAATTGGTTAGAAGGGGGTGAGAGGATGGGGGTCGGGCAGAAGGATATTTTTTTCAATTAGATTACTTGGATATTATGCAAAAACTGTTTATGGTTAGCAATGAAGCAAAAGGGTAACCATGCCAACATATTAAATGTTGCTATAAATGTGACAAAAATGATTTGTCATTGTCACCAGTGAAAATTACATTTTAATTTCTTAATGTATTTAAAATGGTAGAAAATGAATATGTTAATTTGAAAAGTAAAGTGTAAAAGACAAGATAATACTAATTCTTCTAAACTGTCCTCATCTGTTCCTGAAAGTCCTGTCATCATGTTTGTCACAGGCAATGCTGGAATAAACCAGTAAGTTGTGTTCTGATGTTAGCAATAAAGAGTCCTCTGGTGCCTACAAAAATATCTGACATTATGAAATAATTTTAATATTACTGGTCAGAAATCAACCAAGTAAGTGTAACAGTACTTAATTGGTCCTTGACTAACTTCAGTTTAATTTCATGGTCAATACCATTATCACTCTGGTCCCTGAAGACCTTACTTAGGTAAGGCAGGACCAAGCCAGAGGTAGTTGACTAAGCACTTCCAAAAGCCTTATCTCTTTGGCCTGGTCTGAGATGCTGGAAGGCTCTGTCGTGTAATTATGGGTGCTGCAGCTGTGACTTATTTTGTTAAGTGCTAGTAGAACTATATCTCTTATTTCCCCATAAGGAAGATATCTCGTCAGGTTCTTCCCTAATATAATACCTTGATCAACAAAGGTTTCAATTAGAAAAATAATGTAATCATTTTTTTAAAGCATCTTTCCTAGATGGTCTTCATATATTCAGTTCCACAGAATTATTTCTTGTGTCAGGTTACCTAAGGGCTGATCTCTGTGGTTGTTGTTGTCAATAGCTGAACTCAGATTCAGCAAAGCAGTCATTTCCTAGCAGTGAGAGCAGAGAAAGAACAAATCAAACTGCAACTGGCTGTGATTAATTAACTGGTCCACAGCTATTGAACCATTTTTGTTTGCTGTTGGACTGTTGGTTATGAATCTTCACTCTGCCATTTGAACATTCTCTAGTCAAATGTAATGTGAAGAACTATTTCCACCCTTGATGCCTAAACTCTGGTATGCTTTTGACCATGCATGGTGCTGCAAGTTTGCAAACTCAGCAAGTTTGTCAATGACATGAAGGTGTTTGGGGTGGCTGAGATACTAGAGGGAAGGGATGCCATCCAGAGGGACCTTGACAGTCTGGAGAGGTGGGCCCATGCCAACCTCATGAAGTTCAAAAAGGCCAAGTACAAGGTCCTCCACATGGTCGGGGCAATCCCAAACACTGATACAGGCTGGGCAGTGACTGGCTTGAGAGAAGGCTTGAAGAAAAACACTTAGGGTTACTGGTGGATGAGAAGACCAACATGAGCCATCAATGTGCTCTGGCAGCCCAGAAAGCCAATCATATCCTGGGCTGCATCAAGAGAAGCATGGCCAGTAAATCAAGGGAGGTGATTCTTCCCCTTCACTCTCATGAGACACCACCTGGAGTACTGCGTCCAGCTCTTCCCCTATTACAGGAAAGATAGGGACATGCTGGAATGTGTCCAGAGAAGGGCTGTGAAGATGATCAGAGGGCTGGAGCGCCTCTCCTATGAAGACAGACTGAGAGAGTTGGTGTTGTTCAGTCTGAAGAAGAGAAGGCTCCAGGAATACCTTACTGTGGACTTCCAGTATCTTAAAGCGGCCTACAAAGAAACTAGGGAGGGTCTTTTTAGGCTGTCAGGTAGTGATAGGACTCGAGGAAATGGATTAAACCTAGAGATTGGTTGATTCAGATTAGACATTAGGAAGAATTTATTCACTATAAGGGTGGTGAAACACCAGAACAGGTTGCGCAGAGAAGTGGTGGAAGCCCCATCTTTGGAAGTTTTTAAGGCCAGGCTGGATGGGGCTCTGAGGAACCTGATCTAGTGAAAGGTGTCCGTGCCTTTGGCAGCGGTGTTGGAACTAGGTGATCTTTAAGATCCCTTCCAACCCTGACAACTCTATGATTCTATGATGTACACACTGGGTCTCTCCATCCTTCCACATTTCCCAGTAAAAATACATCCAGGTATCAAGTCAATGCCACAAATGAGTTTACCCTTTCCCAAGGGAGGAGAGATCCACACTGCAATCTCCAGCCACTTCCCTGTGTGCACTACAAGACCTTATCTCCTCCCACCATAGATAGGTTTTTTGCTTGGGCAGGACCAGGAAGGATAACAGATCCTCTGCTGTTAACCAGACAAGTGGCTTCTGTTAAGTTTATATCTCACTGTTTCC
>JANHGL010022811.1:0-14473 GCA_024611195.1 Ceyx melanurus | reverse complement strand
TTCTGCAATAATATATTTACCACCATTAGTTCATTAACCAAATAATGTCCAGTTTGTTGAAGACATCTCAATTACTGCTACTAGTAAAAACACATTAATTATGTCATATGAATGTGGTGTTTGTTAATAACTATAGTATTGAGGCTATTTTTAAAGGCTGATCTGTTAGATTTTTGATGGATCAGCTTGATTTCTGTGAATTGCTTGATCTTACAGGTTCAAACATGTTTCTCTAGTTAAAAAAGGGATATAAAAGTCAAACATCCCGAGTCTCACAGGAGGGGATATTTTTTTTGTTAGCTTCTTAGTAATGCTGAGAGATTCCATATGGAGATCAGACTTCTGATTCAGAAGCATTTTATTTTCATTTCCTAGGCAAACCACAGTTTGGCCTGGAAGTGATGTGGGTGGTACTAGTTTTCAACTTTAACATCAACAGAAAGAAGAAAAGGGGGGGAAAAATCACAATTCAAAAAGACTCAACACAAGCCTGGCAGGAATCTGCCAAATCTGACGTGATCATAAAAATATCCCCCATTCAACACTAATAGATACAATTTCTGGCTAAAAATCCTATTTTCTACTACATTTCCCTCTAACTGTCAACTGACATGGTGCTTTGGATCTGAAAGCTCTTCTCAAAGAACAGATCCTTGACTTCTCACGCTGGGGCAGCCAAAACAATCCCCTTAGGGGTGGGAACCATGACATGGGTTCACAAAAAGCAGTATCTGGAGTAGAAATCAGAGAAAAGAAGAGTAAGAAAAGAAGGATGGCACCAGCATCCATGCCAAGCTGCAAGTGTTCTTATTGATTGATCTTTTCACTCTCATTTCTACCTTTTGATTAGTTACTGGCTGGGGTTAAACCATGACAATTAACTTCATAACCCAAAAAGTCTAAGTGAGTCTGTATCTCAATGGCATTCTAATTACCCAGGTCACTTTTAAAACTAAGATATTATTCCTACACTTTTTGAATCTCTTTTTTTTCAGACTACCATGTGATCACTCCTTTTATGATTATCTAACACATTAAATTACTGGGTTTTGCTTCCATTTTTTGAGTGCTGCCTGGAATTCTAGGGTCAATATCATAACTCCAGCACTACGGAAACAAGCCCATTTCTGTAATAACATTTTTGCTTTTGTACTGATTTTATCCAATATTGAAAAATCAGAATAGCCAGCAATATAGAACATTGAAACTTTTTAGATGAAACACATACATTTTTAACAGAGCTTTTATATTACAGTTTTGCTACTAGCAAAGTACCTTTTATTTCTGTGGTCTCCATAGGGGAAAAAAAAAAAAAAAGCAGCTATGTGATTAGTAAATATTCATTTATATAAAAAAAAGAGGCAACAAAACACAGCTGAGAAGATTGAATGTTTTCAGGACTACGAAAAACACAGCAAGACAAATAAAAATGAAGTGCAGAAAATATTTCCACATTCTCTGGCTTCATATCACCTACTCCATTATTCAAGGGCTGATATGCTCAGCCTACTTTAGGTACACATTGTAATAAATACTCAGTCCTCTGCATTCTCTCTTCCACCAAAAAGAATTCTATTTTCTCATAAATGAGAGCCACTGAATTCTGATGGCTCATAACTGCAGCAGGCTCAACACTACAAACTAAAGGTTAGAAATGCAGATGTGTTCCACTGACTTGGTTCAACTGTCCTTGGCATTTTGCTGGAATTTACTCAGCATAACCCTCAGCCTCATGTTAAGCAACCACTGGAGAAGCAGAGAAAAAAAATGGGAACTGTGACTCTGGATCCTCAGAGATCTATTCACCCAGCATAACAAAACATCTCCCTGTTGCTCTTTCTCACGTGCACACACACATATATATGTATATGAGAATACATTAATACAAGTATTTGACAATTCACTTGTCTTAGCTACTTGGAAGCCTTTTCAGCTTGGGAATCATGACTTGTGATGTCTGCATACAGCTGCTACCAAAACCCAAGCCCTAATTTTCCCATTTCTGCATGATATAGTATCATAATAGAAATGTACTGTTATTGCTGAACCCAGAACCAAGAGAGTTCCTTCTTTTCCCCACTCTCTCTTGGCTGCTGCTTGGAAAGAATGAGGGAGAAGAGTGAAGCAGAGGCTACTTAAGATAATCTTGGCCCATGCAGTGGCTGAGGAAAGAGTTACACCACTTTATCACATCCCCTTTGTACAATGTGCAATCTAAATTAATTAAATAAAGCAGTTGATGAAATCACCCTGTAAATGTGACAGTAGCTCATAATTCACTGCAGCTGCAAGAGCAGGGAGCAGATGGAAGACACTGGATTTTTCTTGGAGCTTGAAGTGCCATTTTCCTGCTCCATCCTATTTCTTTTAAGAAGTACAAGTGCTTGTGTACAAAGGGCCTGATTCTGCAGCTGCTTCTTGCACACTGTGGGGAAGCTTTGCACTAAAACAAGGCAGCTGCACAACTGCACCTTTCACATTTCATCCCCTCATAGGGGGAAAACCCTGGTTTGTGTTACACTGGTGGAAGGGAGGACAAAAGTTGGCTTTAATTGTAGAAGTGAATCCAGCCTCCCTGTTGTTCTGTCATTATGCACTGTACATTGAACAGAATCCTTTCAACGAGGGCAATTGTTTCCTCTGAATGTCAAGCTTCAGTACCAAGGAGCAATCTGGGTTTGGCTCACTGCAGGTAGCACCTCCAGCAGAGAACTACCTGCTTTAGGGCAGCTGGAACTGAAATGTCTTCATTCACCCTGACACCATGCAAAGTGAACAAATGGGAAATAAAAACGACTGAAATGGTCAATATGGCCCAAATGACTACAGAGGTGACTTGGACATATTTTTGTGGAACAATGCCAGGGCTGCTTTGCTCTGGGCTTTGTCCAGGTCCTCACACAGGGATGGGAGGGTGAGAGGCAGCTCCTGGTCTCAGAGTGCAGAACAACATGTGTTGTCCTTACCAGAGGAAGCCAGCAAGCCCCCTGCCCTGGGTGGGGACAGTAATGCTGAAGAATCAAATGAGGTCTATTTGCAGTCCCATCCAACAGCATGCCAAGACCAACACAAATCCTTCCACGTGCTTTGCTGCATTGGAATTTACAGGGATTTTTAAAAGTTCTCTCTGAAAATTGTCATCAAGCTCTGGTGAGCGGCAAAGGTTATCTCCAAAACATGAATCAGATGGGAAAGGAAGACCAGGGAATCTGGAAAATGTCCATGGCTGGGTTCCACGCTCTGACAAATGGGAATGATTCCTATAGAGGCTGAAGCAACTGGAAGACTGGGACTCATCTCCCCTTCTCACTTGAAAATGGCAGGGGAATATATTGAACAGTCATGAGCACTGTGCCCAAACATGTCTGCTAAAGACAATAAAAGCCAAGGAAAAGTACCCTTCTTTTTCTGCTTGAGGGTGCTGGTGATCGTGGATGAAGCAAGACCAGAATCAGTCTGAAAGTTGATGAGCTTCCAGCAGCCAGTCTAACAGAACAGTGTCAGGGCAGGACTGAAAAAGCTCCATGATGTTCTTTCATCTACACATGTTGCTTATCTGCCAGTAGCCAGAGGAGAAAGAGTGAGAAGAGATGATTTCCTTCACCAAGATGCCAAGATCCTTTGTTTATTAATTTACAGCTCTTTTTATACCCTTTTAATTTCAAGGTAATTGGAAAGAAATCAGCCACCCCTGGGTGTGATTGGCTGGGGTGCCACAGCACCCAGAGTCCAAACATCTCTCTGCTGTCTTACAAACAAACACCAGCAAGGTCACTGCTTAGCGAGAACTTTCCCACGGGAAGGAAAATTCACTTGCTGCAGCATTTTAACAGCCATATACACATTTTATTTCATACTTTTACACCTGATTTAAGGAGTTTAAGGATTCTATACACCTGCCACTCATTATGTTAACATTCTTTCT
Source organism: Ceyx melanurus (assembly GCA_024611195.1). Taxonomy (NCBI): domain Eukaryota; kingdom Metazoa; phylum Chordata; class Aves; order Coraciiformes; family Alcedinidae; genus Ceyx; species Ceyx melanurus. The sequence continues at coordinate 10,548 of JANHGL010022811.1, read as the reverse complement.
TCCCACTCTTAATTGGTAGGCATATTTGAAAGCTTGGGCTTATAAAACTGATCCTTAAGATCAAGAGTGAATTTTAAACGACACTATTAAAACTATTTGCTTTAATACTAATTTTCAGATCTCAAACTTACTAGATAATTGCAGCCTATTTAGATTGGAAATGGAATAGTTATTTTGTTTCTCTTTAATCATGGCAGTCAACAGCCTATTTGCCAAGATGTAGTATGCTCCAGAGAAAGTGAAACTGCTTACCAAAACCATCTGTTGTGGTCTAGATGAAAGACCTTAGTCATTGCTTTCATAAGAGAATTCTAAACTTTATCAGTTTCAGAAAAATACATGAAACATTTTCCTTTCCAGTCTTTTTGTTTATGATGATATTTTTAATTTTTATTTTTATGGAGGGCGGAGGCTAATGCTGGTTTTTATTTGCAGAAATAACCTGAAAATATGGGATTTTGGTTGAAGTGGTTGATGCTGACCCCTTGAAATGATGCACTTTCATGTTCTGAGAATGGTCACAGAAGGTTTGAAGTCAGACCTTTGTGGTGAGAGCAGAGGACAGATGTTCTATAATCTGAGAATGAACAGAAACAGTGGTTTCCAACAGTTCTCTGGTTTAGTCACTAACCTGCAAGTGAAATGGCTCATGAGGATGAACTAAAAAGCTGGCTAATGTGATGGAGAGGTAAATTTCTTCTTGTTGTTGCTGTTGAGTTGTTTTGGAGGGTGGTTTTGGCTTTTTCTGTTTGTTTGTTTGGGGTTGGGTTTTGTTTTGGGGTTTTTTTTATTCTATTCTTCTGTATTTTGGGAAAAAAAAACAAACAAAACAACCCAAACCCTTCTGGAAAATGCAATGTGCTCTTAGTGTCCAGGTCATGATTTGGTTAAAAAGCAAATATTTAAATAGAGAGCAGAGTGCTGCATAGGTACAGACTGCATTGCTCTAGAGACAAAACATGGAATAACTCAGCTAGTACCAATATTGTTGCTCAAAAAGTGGCAATAACATGGCACAAAGCCTGAAGGTGCTTCAGTGAAACAGAAAATATCTTCCTGACTGGGGTGAATCCTGTGTGGATAGGCCAACTATGCACACATGGAAAACAGGGCAGAGTTACCAGCTGAACCATCTACGTGCCAAGCCATTTCACACTTATTTGTGGGGTCAATAATAAAAAAGAACAATAAAATAATAATAAAAAGAACAATTAAAAAAACAAAACAAAACAAAAACCAGCAGCAAAAATGGATCTGATTCCATTAGACAAGAAACTCAGCAACCTAATTTAAGTGTGAATTCAAGACCTGTCCTCAAAAGTAGCAGTGAAAGAATACAGAGCTTCAGATTTGACAGGCTGGGTTATATTAATCTCGAAGTTACTTGCTGTTAACAACTGTCATGAAGCATATGAGAGCAAGTTCTGCAGAGAAAAAGCAATATTTTCCCAGGTAGATTTATCTCAGAAGGGGAAAAAAATAAAATGGATGGCCAGTTGTGACTGTGGGATCCCAGGAACAGTCGTTCATTTGTTACTTCCTCCAGTCTATGCCATGACATAATAATAAGTCCATAGATGACAGCACATTTCAGAATTGAATAAACTACCCTAAGGACTGGAGGATAAATTCCCTTTGTCATGTTTCAGTGGTGATTTTATCCAAGAGTAGTAGGTGACATCAGCTCTTTCCCTCCAGACCTTTCAGCTGTTTGTGCTGCCATGCTGGCACGTGGCAATCAGGGAGCACTCTGCCTGTATTTTACAATTGTATTGACAAAAGAACAGAAGGGAACTGATAACCCTGGGCATCACTTTTGTTCCAGAGCTGTCCTGCTGCTCTGCAGTAGAAAAGCTTTATAGTAAAGCTGCTTTTGTGAGCCACAGCATAGAATTTAGGTTTGTTTAAATACCTAACCCAACAGTTTCAAATAAAGTAAAAAACACCTGATTTGTGAACAGTTTGAATAAGTTGATAGCTAGAAATATCTCTTTTGGCCTATTTATATAAGGTCCAAGCTTTATACAGTACCCTTTGAACTCATTCTCACCTTCCACTGCAGGAAATGCTCTCTTATTAACATTACACACCTCTACTCATCACTGTGACAGAAAAACAACACGGTCATATTTACAGCAAGAGTCACAGCTGTGGGTGTCCCTTACAAAATGAAATTAGTTTTGATTTTGTGTCATGGCCACGTTCATTAATGACACGTCCACTAAAAGGACAAGCTCAGACACATCCATGAATCACTGCAACAATAAAAAATCAGTATCTTAGTGAAGGTCCACGTGCCTCTCTCCTTTGACTCCTCACATATATTAGGTCTTCATGTGAAACTCTGCCCTTCAAGGAGGAAACCTAAGGAATACAAAGATGGGACAAGAATTACATACACTAAACCACCAACAAAGGCTCAGTGATCCCTGTTGACCACCTGAATAAAAGTGCTACCCAGATGGATAAGATCAAACCTAAAAGAAGCAATGAAACCTGCACCTGGGGTTTCACTTTTTTTTTTAACTCATGCTAGAAATAATTTTGTGTCAGAAATCAATGAGCTCAGAGAAAACCTTTAACTGGATTTGCAACACAAGTTTAAAATGCTTTAGGAAAAAAAAAAACCCAACCAAACCCAACAAAACAAACTATTTCAACACTTTCTGAGAAGCTTACATCAGAAAATAGTTTGCCAAGTTATAAGATATTTGCTGCAAGGAGTGGTTCTGCTCTGTTTCTGCAAAATAGCTGATAAATTATTGGGAAATCTTTAAATAAAAGGCATTTAAACATTCAGACAAATATCTATATGACACTGAAATCACAAAAGTTATGTAATTGATAAAGAGCATAAATTATGTGAACAAACAATACTGGAAACAGAACTAGAACTGATCTTTAAAGCAGCATTGAAGACTACAGTCTAGAGATGTATGCAAATAAGTTTCATTTTAGTTGGACATAAAGATGATGAGGTTTAAATAAAATAAATAAAAGGAACTTCTTTTCTGTTTAGTTGATTTTTCTATCAAGAGGATAATTGCAGTAAGTATTTTGGATTTGCAAGCACAATCTTTCTCCATGGGGACTATAAGACTATAGCTGCCACACAATGTCAGGAAGGAAATTTCACAACTTTCCTCACAAAAGGCTTTTTCTCTTTTTCTTAATTCAATATATATTAAAATAAAAATGACATTAATTGAATGAGTACATTTAAAGGCTGTTTTCTTGACTTTTGTTTTTAATAAATTTCCTAATTTTAATGAAATGGCAATACTTTTTTAGAGCAAACTTTACAAACTGGATTGGCCTAATACTTGAGAAACTCGTTTTAATGTGCCCTGTATACACACTAAAAACAAAATGGGACACTAGGTTGACATTTTTCTGGGGTTTTTTGGTTAATTATTTTGCTACTAAGAATTCAGACTATAGTTTAAAAACATTTGCACTCAGCAATCATACACAGGGAAACTCATAGGAATTGGTAGGAAAAGCCATATATATGGTTCTGATCTGATTAATTCTAATGAAAATAACATCATGGTTCATTAGTTCCCTTTTACATCTGCTGACTGTTTAAACCAAGTAAGTTAGAATTCTTGTTTTTTATTGCCTTAGAGACAAATGGAAGGTTTCTAACCATGCTTTCAGATTTGTGCAAAAGTTCACTGGCCCTACAAGAGTGATCTGCTATCTCTTAGTGAGGTGCAAAGAAAATCTTTCCCTTTAAATATCCTGTGTAATTACCACTACTGACACTAAATGTGTCATGGGTTTATTTTCCTTGACAGGCAGACATCACTAAATAATAGTTTGTGACATATATGTACATATAGAAACACCTATTTCCCAAATGACATAGCTTAAAAAAAAAGAGAAAATTTACATTTAAGAGTCATTAATGCCATTTTATACTGAAAAAAGAATAAAAATACTGTACTTTGTAAGTTAAAAGGCTTTGGTAAATGACCAGCAAGTAGTACAATAGATATCCTCTCAAACTTAAAAAGGATTGCAAACATAAATGTGAAGTCAGTGTTCAACAAGCCATCAGCTCCTCCTCCACAGCTGAGGAGCAATGGGAATATTACACTTTCTGAATAGCTAATGTTCACTAATAAGACACAAACCTTCCTGCCAGAGGGAATTGCTACTGCTTGGTAGGAGTGGGTGGACTCCAGAAGTTAGCTGTGCTGAAAGGTTCTGCTGTCCTGGGCCAGCCACCTTATTTCATATATTTTTTTTGGCAACTGAGACAGAAAAAATGCATTCAGAAGATGAGAACCTACTTCAAACAGGCTTGCTGCAGGCTCCAACAGACTTTCAAAGCCACTCAGAAATCTCCAGTAGGAAATATTATCCAGGCACAGTCATAACCCTTCAAAAAGAGGGAAGAATGACAGAAGAGGAACATATTACACTCTGGGGCTGTTGCATGTGTGTACTCATCAGAAATAACTCTTCTGAAGCCAATGGATATTTATTGTACAATCACAAAACATCAGGGGCTGGAAGGGAGCTAGAAGATCATCTAGTCCAACCCCCTGCCACAGCAGGGGCACCTAGACCAAGTCACCCAGGAACAGATCCTGACTGCTAACCAGTCAGTCCCCAACCTATACTGGTACATGGGGTTATTTACAGGCATACTATGAAAGTAAATGGGAAGTCAATTCCTTAGAAAACTTTTAAACCACCTAAACACAAAACAGTAGCCATCAAAAAAAATAGAATATTATCTAGTGAGCAATGGGTAAGGGTAGTCTTTGGGAGATCATCTGAAAATATATGGCTGGTTTACTCTGAAGGGCTACATTTTCAGTTTCACACAATATGTGAGCTGATGGATCAATGGCTCAGAAATGTTCCTCTTCTAGTCAATTGTGCCCTGCAGCCTTATGCTGTGGCTTGGCAAGCACCCAGGCCCCAGCTTTCCACCTCCCTGACAGCTGTGATTTCCAGGGATGTTGATAGCTTCTAAAGAACATGCCAAATTAAGAGCACTGGGCAGTGGCCATCTTCCTCAAAACAAGTTTGAGAGAAGGAAACAGAAACCAAAGTGACCCAGTGGTCAATCCAGAACCCAGAATGCATGTGAGAGAAGAGAGAAACATTTTCCTGGCAGCTGAGGTGGAAAAAAAGGCATCCTACAGAGCTTGGGTCCTATGGGGTGCACTGTGGAAGCAGCTCCTCACCTCTCCTTGCAGCCATGGATCACACACCAGTCCAAGGACTATCCAAAAAGGGAGATGTCCAGGGGAAATCACAGCTTCTTTCTTTCTCTGGATGCCTGGGGCCTTGAATCATGGCAGGTGATGGGTATTGGAGTTAAAAGATGAGTACTTGTAACATGTATGATGTGATCCAGGCAGGTGGACTGGTTGGCATTCAACTGATACATTGATTATTTGGGTGCCCAGTTTGTGGAATAGACTGTGACATGATTACTGTGAAAATATAAGACACTAACAGAACATTAGCATAAAAAAATATAAGCCAATAAATACAGCAGTTGCTTGTTGAAATATTATTTCCACTCAGGCAACCACATGGCAATACAAACAAAACATAACTTTTATCCTCTCTTAAACAGTTAGCTTTAGAATTCTGTGGAAAATTACATTATTGTTCTTGGTTGGATTGGTGTGTTCTTGGTTTTTTAGTATGGTTGGGGTTTTTTTTCCTAGCACGTTGCCAGCTTGCTTTTCCCCCTCCCTGCTCCAGGATCATAGCTCTTCTTTCTCCCTGACAGGCTACCAGCTGAATATCAAACAATCAGTGTTGATTAAGTTTATAAAAATGGAGTTCCTCATCTTCTAATCAATATTTTTGTTGAATTGCAACACTATAAATTTTCCTGGCCATTTACTTTATTCCCCTTCCCACACGAACTAACCCTTCCAAACTGGTAGTTAGGAATGTAACCTATTCATACATTAACATGATCTATTACCCAAATCCCCAGTGTGCTGTTTTCTGTAATAGATGTTTAAGTGCCATACCTTATATGTACACACAAATGAACATGAATGGATAAATCACTGAAACATTTTTGAAGTTTATCCCACAGAAACTATGCCTATTCCTTAATCCCTTCCAAAATATTGACCTTTAATTAACCTGAGCCACAAATTAACATGCAAATCTGTATTTAAATTGCTTTCTTCTGAAATAAAGATGCCTTAAAATCATCTCAACATCCCAAAGCCTGGAAGAAAAACTGCAGAAGCAAGGAAATTAATGAATATGCATGTAGTGTAGTGATTTTTTTTTTTTATTAATGTACATTACATTTTTGTCTCCATGCTATTTCCAATATTTTGCAGTACAGAATGAAACTTTACAACCCACCTTCCTGTGGTTGTATTCAGCTGGGGGATGAGAATGCCACAGAATTGTCTGTGTTACTATTTTCCCAGAAGCATGAATCACACGAGGTACTGAAAATTTAAGTGCTCTCCCTACTCCTCCTTCCACCACAGAAGGGAACTCCAGTCCCCATCACAGGTCACCAAGTTTTTCTCACATATCACCCCAGGATTTCTGTTGTGCCCACAGTGTGCAAGCTCCTGACAGCTAATGGCACTCCCAGCCTTGGGTACTATGACAAGTACATCCACAGGCCACCATTTTAGCACGTTTCCACATTCAGAGGACTTTTGTCCAGTCTTAAACCTACTCTTGTAAGGTGCTTATATTGCTGTCTTCATTGCCACATCACCTCTTCATAGCTACATCAGTCAGGAAAAGTTTGTCCATTCCTCTTCTGAATGTGTTTTATAACCCTTGTATTCAAAAAATGCAAAATATTTATATATTATAATATATATTGTCACATTAACCCAAGTGAATGGGACAATACTGAAATCAGGATGAAAAGGGTGAAACCTGAGCACTCTGGTACCCACCATCTCTTTCATTATGTGAACACATGTCCAGTCCTTGTAGAGCCTCAAAGTCCCCTGAATATTTGGGGGTGGAATTGGAAAGCTTTTGATCAGTTCTGGTGTGTACAGAATAAATCAAACACTGCTCAGTTGCAATACAGAGAATAGCATAAGGAATGTGTTGGAAATATGCAGAATATTGTTTACATGGCTTAGAGAAAATCAGGATCAGTTTTTATGTTTAACTTAGTACTCTCAATTGTTCTGGTTTTAGAGTACTGAGTGTTAAGATGAATTCACACCCAAACACAATTTTATCAATTACAGAGTACTATAACATGAGAAAGTGCCCTCTTTCTTGTCTCTGAAAGAAGAAAATGCTGTAAAATACATGCAACACTAAAATTCTTACCAGAGACCTCAATCCTTAACAAATATCTGTAACATTCCCATCCCAGAGTGCATGGAAGCACTGGAAAACAGAAGCTATTATTACAAGGAATGTTTTACACCACACTGAGAAGCATTCTGAACTGAAAACTTCATAAAGCCTTTAAAACACTTCTTTTAAAAACTGGATTGTGGAAGCAAGGAATCAGGAACCTTCAAATTCAGTGAAAAAAAAGCATTTGCATCCTTAACTGTGCTTACTACCCTGACTTCAAAGTTTGTGAAGACAGATCTTCAGCTGAACTCAGCAGTAATTATATCTCAGATTAAGATATCTGGTTCAAAAGACACCTGATTCTCCTTCCCTTAACTTTTCTGTGATTGTTAACCTAATCTTGAAATGGGACTTCTAATTGAGCCTAAAGGAATTCCACAGGGAAATTCCAATTAAATTGGCTGACAAAAGGACACCTCACATCTTTATACTTCAAAAACCTCAACCATGATATTCCAGGGCATCAGTTCCACTATGTGTGGGATAATTTAGTTCCTTGACTTACAAGACACCTGCAACTGAATTAATAATCAAAAATTACTTCAGCCTTTTATACTAGGAAGAGTATAACCAAGTTGGATTTAAAAAGTACATGTGTTTGAACATGTATATGAATAAAATTATTTGATATATTAATAAAATTATTGCAACACTATATATGAACTATATATACTAATATTAACTCCAATAGATCTATTTCAGCATAGCTGTAGAAATCTACTGTAAAAGATGATCAACTCCCCAGGGCATTGCACTGGTGTCTAAAGGAGTTCAACCCATTAGGATGTGAAGCTTATGCTAATAAAAACACAACACCTCCATCAAGTGCCTTGAAACATGTAGAGATCCTTCCTGCTCCAGTTCTAAACTCTGCTTTCTCCTTTGCAGCCCACACCATTCTACTGGTGGCACACGTGGCTGGCACAGCAGCACAATAGCATTCTGATGCAGTCACTTGCACTTCAGTTCCATAGGTTCATGGCACACTCAAGTGGAGCTAGGAGACCAGAGTCAAGGAAGGTCTGGGTGTTCTGAGTTTATGCCCCTTGCTAAGAGGAATGTTTTGTCCATTTACCAAAGTAAATAGACTGATTATATTTTTAAATGCAAAACACGTCCCTAGAGTCACTTCATCAACTGCAGAATGTGCCTTTGCTGACCCCACTGTTCAAAATTACTTCCATAAACATGTAACAGCATTAAATTGCTCCCAAGTATCTTTTCTTTTCATTGACCACCAAAGAAAGGCTTCTGATTTATGTATACAAACACACACCTCATGCACATGTACTTAGGAAAAACACAGTGGAGGAAACCCCTGTCTTCTTGGCATAAAGAAGGGTGAGGCACAGAGCTAGGGAGATATCACACAAACCTTTACAGGATGAGAAGGAACTCCAAAGGAGTGGGAAAGAGGCTGTTGATGTCCACTTCCAAGTCAAAAGGGGCCAATGCAAACCACAGCAGAGAGCATTGGTGCTCAGTCTCTTGCCATCATGACCTGAAATTTCAATGACTGTTTCAGAGCTATCTAAAGCACATCATTCATGCAAATAAAAGACAAACAGTATTTCCACAGAGTAGGGAGTCCATTATCAACTCTGATGTCTAACTGCTTCAGAGCTGCTCATAACACAGATGCTTATTAGTTATTGGTAAAGAAATCTCTTATTAATAAAGATGGAATGAAAAGGATGGATATGGATATGCCTGTATATTTAGCCTACATTGAGCTAGGTTGCTACAATTTAAAATTGTATTTGATGTAGTCTAATTAGAAATATTGATTAAAGTGAAGCCAGCTCACTGGAAGGATGATGATAATAGACTAATAATAACAATTGATTTTGCTTTGATAAATGAACCAAAATGTGAGCTGAAGGTACTTAGATTCTGACCTATGTGTGACCCAGATTCCCTTTTCTTCTTGGCTTTGTTGAGTTCCTGAGATTTGTCCAGAATACTATTAGAGTGATAAATCTGAAAAACACATAATTCACAGAGGGATTTGACAATGTATGGCCCATTTTGAGCTGCAGAGTTGGTGGGTACCCCCCTCACTCCACTCTGCCTTTACTGAATTACATGTAGTGTGTGAGCAGCAGTAATAGTAATTAAAAATAATGAGGTCTGCTAGGTCTTCTAATTCTATTATCTTTATAGCATCAAGCTTCAAGCAACTCACCAGCAAAACAGCCCAGATGAGAAATCTCTTCAGAAGGCTCAGTGGTTGTTTACAGTGTAACAAGATAATCTTTCCAGCCTGAAAATAAATAAATTTTTAAAAAACAGAGAACTAAATCAAATGCAGACACTAGCAGATGTGGTTCAGGAAAAAAACAAAACAAAACAAAGGTAAAATGGGTTGATAACTGGCATCAAACTATCCCACAAGGAAATTGTGGCAACTAAACTAAGTGCTGTGACACTACCTTTTATTTTTTCTTTGCAAAAAAAAATTCTATTTCTTCATGGAACAAAATGAAGAGCAGAATTTTGCATACTCTGACTTTCTATGTACTCCATTAATTCATTTAAAAACCACTACATTTTTCAGGAACCTTCTGCTACTTTCAGCTTAGATGGAACCAAAAATACTTTCCTAACTTGCAGGATGATAAAATGTGGACCTGAGGTTTAGGTGTAAACCAGAACTATAACAAATTAGATCCTTTGTGTTTGCAAAATGATTAAACAGAGATTTTTATTTGATTGCTGCTACAGTCTGATGCTATCTCTGAGTCCCAACCAGCTACTAATGATCAACAGGAGATGGGGTTTTTTTCAGCTCACTAGCACTTAATTCCTTACTGAAAAAGTAGCTGTGGAAGATGATCAGAGTTCATCACAGTTTAAGCACAGGGAAGCTACACAACACTGCTTATAAATGGTGCCCAAAAACTCCATCCTCCTGCAGCAGAATTTGGAAGGCAATCCAAACTGGCAGTAACAGGTATTGTTTGTAGACTTGGGGTGAGAAGTAAAATTAAAAATGAAAACGTTCAAGAAAAATTCATTAAAAAAAAAAATAATCAAGAAATGGAACCTGCATTTTGCATGAAAATCTAGAAGCTGTTTTTGCAGGTTTGTTATTTTTTTAATTATTATTTATCTTTTAAATGAAAGAAAGAATAGAAACAGAAAAATATAATTTATAATATAATTTAAAATATTTCTTCCAAGGATATTTTCATGGGTTTTGTAAGT
>JANHGL010022810.1:13444-136820 GCA_024611195.1 Ceyx melanurus | reverse complement strand
GAGCGCGGTGAGCGCCGGGCCCGGAGGGGCGGTGGGCTCGGGCTTGCGGGCTCGGGATGGCCTCGTTCCCTGGGCGGGAAGCACCGCGCCTTGGCCCGGTGCCACGGGAAAGGGACCGGACCGGCCCCGGGCGCCGCGCTGGCGGGTGGGCTGCTTGGGGAGCAGGAGCAGGGAAGCTGCCTCTCCTTAAACCTCTGATTTACACTCATATCGCTTAAACAAATCAGGCCCGTTTACGGCCTGCCTTGTGGAAAGGAGGCTTATTAGGTTAGGAGCAGTGTTAAGGCTTTATTTATTTATTTATTGGTGGGAGTCGGACAGATCCCAGGACTCCCTCCTGTCTTCCTCTCCCACGGGCTGCTTCTCAAAACCGCCTTGCCCAAGGGAGAGGGCTCCGGGCATCCAGCTTGCCATGGGGCACCCAGCGGGAAGCAGTGATGGGTTTGTGTACCAGGTGTCACTTCTCTCTACCCACGGGAGCTGCATCCTGCACCGTGATCCGTGCTAGATCCATCCCATGTTACTGATGGAGACAAGATAAGCTTCACTTTGAATTAAAAAAAACTAAAATAAAAGGATATTAATCCTGCTGTTACGGTTCTAAGCTTATATCCAGGGGACAGAACAAGCTGCCTTTATTTCTGAGCTAACTTACACTGAAAAACCTTGAATATAAAATTAATAAGCTACCCATTTGTTTCATTTTGGTGGGCAGGATTGAGACCCTCAAGGCAGGATCATCAGCTGGTGTGATGTTCTGTCAGACCCAGCTTTCCTGAAGAGAACTGTGAAGTAACCTTATAATCATCTTTTGAGTCAAAGCCTGTGTCACTGTTCTTCAAGTGCTGCTCTATGTTCTTTGGTCAGAAAGCTCTTAAGGGTGACATGCAGCAGAGGCTGATGATTAAGCTTTTAATACAGAAACTGGAATACTCCCCTCCTCACAACAAACAATGAGCAAATGCTTCAACTGGAGAATTGCCCAGCCCCAAGGCCAGAGTGATTTTGGCTGAAGTGCATCTTATCTTATATGTTGCAGAGGCTTAAAACTCCTCCCCTAAATCAAAATTTAAAATTATTTATTTATTTTTGGGTTGGTGTGGTTTCTTTTTTTTTTTTTTTAAGCAGCCTGCATCTTGCAAAGGCTTCTGAAGCTGCTGACCCAGCATCTTAAGTTGGTGAAGAAGATTCTCAGGGTTACAGGGAGCTTTGGCCTGTGCTCTGAAAGGAAGAGCTGAGAACCCTGCTTTTTTCTTTTTAATGCATATAATGTTTAAAGGTTTGGCATAGTGGTGTAGGCTTTCTTCTTAATTTTGGTGGGGATATGTAGCAGTCAGATCAATAGACTGCTAGAGCAGTAAAATAAGGCTCCCATGGTCTTGCTGTTCTTATACAACTTTGGTCTAAACTTCTGTTTGAATAAAAGCAGGGGAACTGCTCTCCTGAGGAAGGTGGGAAAAAAAGATAAATGAATAGTTTTCATATCTCTATTTGGAAAACTGGGATGGCAGCAGTTTTTCTTCAGTATCCTAAATTTCTTCTTTTGAACTCTGGTATCTTTTCTTCAGATCAAGGGTGATGCAGCTCCCACTTATTTCCCACTATTTTGCTGGGGTGGGAGGTGGAGGAGGAAGAGAGACACAGGAGATGGAGATTAATATTGCATGTCTTGGAGCCTTTGGTATAGGATGAATCTGATTCTCCTAACACTGAAGTAAAGGAGGATGGGAGAAGAACTCTAAAGGAAACAGGATAACACTTCAATTAACTATCCTTTATTGAAATGATTTTTCTCTTGACCAGACTGTGGCTTTGGGAGAAAGGTAAAGAAAGTTCCCCCATTAAATTTAACTTGATGACCGAGTTGTTGTCTTGCACTTTGCCCTGTAATAGACAGGAATCCCCAAGTGATAGTTGATGAATCATGTCTTTTTAGGAACTTTAGGACTGTATACAGCCTGAGGGCAGGCTTATCAAAACTGCTACTGTAGTGGTCTTCTTGCAATCACAAATAATCTCAGCCCACAACCAGCTTTATCTGTTCTTAGACCAGCTAATTATATAGACAGGCTTGTCTGATGGTATTTTTATGATGCAGACTTGCAGAGATGGTATTTTCAGCTATTGTAAGGCTTGGTAGCTGTGGTGGTGCTGGGCTGACATGGAAATTGTAGCCTAGAGCTTTCCTGATACTAGCAGCACAGTGCTTATTAAACCAACTTCAGTTTACTGCCTCTCCTACAAAAAAGTTGACCTCTAGCCTCTGACCATCTTTCTGCAAAGTATGGAATGACCATACTGTGAGTGTACTGGAATTGTACTGGTCTCTGCTGGAATGTTTCCTGCCTTTCTCCCCCTGTTTGCTTTCTCTGGCAGCTACTGTTACATGTAAATGATGTTCCATGCCTTGCAATAATGCAGATTTTACTTTCAGCCTACAGGACTAGATAGTTCTTTGTTCTAACACTACTAAATTAGTACCATGCTACTAATACAAGCTGGTGGTAGCAGCCTTGTCTCTTCCACCTTCTCTACCCTGCAGATTCCTTTAAGAATGAATCTGGACTAGTGTGCTTTTTTTGTAGGGTTTTAAAAGTTTTTGCTTTGTTTTTTTTTCCTCCAACTCTGTTGCAGTAGATTGCTGAGGAAAAAAAAAAAAAAAGGCCTTTACAAAATCAACTTGTGTCCTTTCTGCCAGTTGTATGAGAACTGGACAGCCTGTATTTACCCTAAGCCAGGGCCCTGTCATTGTGAGTGCTGTACAGATATTTATTAAAATTAGTGCCTCCCACAACTGCTTCAACTCCTGTCAAACAATCAGTTTGGTTAATAAGTGGAATTTGTGCTTTCACCTACTCAAACAAGGCTCCTCTGTCTTGTAGTTCAAACTTAACTGCTTAAATTGATGTAATTTCTTCTAGGCTTTTGTTGCCATGTACTTGTTAAAAATTACTTTCTAAATCTGACAGTATTAAAAGGTGTACTGGATTTCAGAGTGCTGCATCTAACAGGCTCTTCATTCTCTTCTGGCATAATGTCTTCCCTGAAGCCTGAGGTTCAGTTTCTCTGCTGCTGCTTCTCTAAAACACCTGCTGTCCTGCAAAACCCCTGGGAATCAACAAGTGTGTCTTTCTTGCTTTATTTTTTTATTTTTCCCCCAGAGCACTACCTTAGCTGATGTGCTTAGAGGGATTCTCTTGCCAAACTGAAGCAAAATATGTAGTTTCTCTAATACTTGATGAAAGATTAAAAATGAGTGAGCAAAACACATGGCTTTAAAACATATGTTATAATATTAGTATGTCACTTCATAAAGATCTGGCAGTTCTGCAGAAAGGAATCTGTCTCCTGCTCTCAAGGCAATGTAAGTGAGCCACAGGGAAGAAAAAAAAAAAAAGCATTACTAAATCTGTGGATGCTGAGGGCTATCACCTGGGACAACATGCCCTGTAGAGGTTTAGAGCTAAAAGCTTGGGGAGAGAGGAGGCAGAACTTTATCTTTAAAGATATTTAAATTAATACAAGTGAAGAAGGAAGCATTTAAGTGCACTAACCTGCTTGATGCTTGGAATGTGGTGGAGTAAGAGGTCTTCAAATAAGCATGAAAATTCCCTTTTAGGCCATTATATCTAACTGAGCTGCTCTAAGTAGAAAGGTGTTCTCAGTAACTGCTAGTCTGGTACTCCGTGCCTTTGTTCAGACCTGCCTGGTCACATGCACAAGAACCAGATGTGAATAATCTGCTGAATAATCACCCTGAGACAGCATCTCTGAAATGGAGATGATTTAAGGATGGAGTTAGCTTGCTTTTACTTTTTGTGCAGCCTGTCTGATTTCTGGGCTCATGCTGCTGGAGGTTTCTTGTATTGCACAAAGGATTCATCTTGCCTAGCTCTTTTCCCCCTTCTAGAGCTGCATATTCTCCAGGTAACTGCCCAGCTCTCATGAAATAAGGCTGTGCCCAAGTGTGCAGATATGAAATAACCTGTTAAGAGATGATGTGGTAAGTCCCTGAGAGCAGAGCTTTTTGGGCTTTCCTGAACCTATGTAGGAAATCCAGCCTGTCTCATGGTAGGGCACAGTCTAGAAGTATAAATCCAGTAACAATTTTAAAAATCTTAAATCTGGTTTTGCTGTCCTGAGGAAGTGCCAGTGCTACTTGTGACACAACTGCACCCCCAGCTGCCAGCATCTCTGCTGGCTTCTGGTACTACTTCCACAAACACAAAGTGTCCCACGGTGATACTTGTCCCAGAACAATGCCTGTGTCCCTGAAGCCAGGAAGGAAAATAAGTTTTCTCATCTGTTTACTTTGTATCAAATCAGGAGCTGAAAGAAATCTGGTCCCTGAAGGGCACTAAGAGTGCAGCTACAAGTTGCCCCACAATACTGCTAGAACTGAATCTAGGTGACAGCCTTTCCTTGCCAGTTTGTCCCAGCTGTACTGGAATACACAGCACCCTACCAGGGTTGTACCTTGTCCACTACATCATTTAGTGTTCTAGGTGATGCTGTTTGTTCCTGCTGTGCTGACTCCTTTTAGTGTTGTAAAAGTTAGTGCTTTGTTCTCTAACCCCAAAGGAGTTTTTCTTCCCCTAAGTCACTGAAGTTACCACACCACTGCCATGCTATAGTTCTGTGCATTGCATTTTTAGGTATTTGAGAAGTCTTATAAATCCCTGCTAAAGTGAATTATATTTAGAAGGTATCTTGTAACATACTTTATGGCTGCTCCCTTACCTTGTCTCTGCAGCTTTGAAAGGCTCCCAGCCTCCTTGCCTGAGCCTGAATTCAGCATCTTGTGTCCTGATCCCTATATAAGTAAGGCCAATATCAGTGTTGGTGGTTGAACAGTAAGGTGATGTCTAGAGCTGTTAGGCAGCTCTCTTTTTCCCCAGATACTGCTGTTCTAAAACAACATGCCCATGTTTTTTCCTTTTTAGTCTTTAGCTATTTTGTTACAGGGAGCAGTGTGCCAGCAGATCTGAGTAAAACTGGATAAACGAGGCCTGCCTTCCCAAAAATGCCAGTGCTGGAGGAGCTTCTACATACCTATTTCCAGGAGAATCTTAGTGCTGTCAATTATGCTGTGGGCGAGTCAAGCAATAAAGGGGAGCTTGGCATATGACACCCTGTCCAGTACTGTAATCAACAGTATTGAAGTCTGTGGACACATGGCTGATAAATTGAATACCAGTTTTTAGTGGCAACTGCTATGCCCATCTGTTTTCATGTGGCTCAGAATGACTTCATTTGATATTTATGTTCACTCTTTCCTTGTATGCATTGGAATGCAGCCCACTTCAGAAAACATGTAATTCAAATAACTTTCCCCAGGAAAGTGGGATCTTTTGAATTCTTTGTTTTGTTTCCTTCCTATCCCTTACAGCCAGTCAGTTACACAGAACCTGTGGAATAACAGGAGGAAGTGTACAGCAGAGAAACCTTTGATCTCTTCCTTAAAAACATAGAGGGATTGCACTTCACCACCAGTTGCTGAAGTTGTAATGAGAGTAGAGGGAAGGACAGGGAAGATAAAGCTTTGGGAGTACTTACCAGATACATGGAAAATGTGGACTGGAGCTCTGCCTAGTCCTTTGTTGCTTCCAGGATTATCTTGTCCATGGATTGTTGGGAAAAACAGATTGGTTGCTGTGAGCTGAGTAAGTTTGACTGTTTCTGCTCCAACCTAGCTGTGATGTGGAGGTGACTCCTACTTTAAGGATCTCCTAGGTCCAGTAGTAGAATATACACATATAAAACAGGCACTAGTGTGGTCCAGTCATGAGTCACCCTCCTCCTGCTGCACAGGAGCACACATCAAACTGATTTCTTTCCAGAGCAAAGCTATTCACTTTTTCCAGCCTGGAAATTTATGATTGACAATTCAGAGCTAAAAATACTCTGGCTGGCTACAAGGAGTGACTCAGATGCAACAAGCAAGGCTGCCCTATCACTGCTTCTAAAAAGCCCTGTTGGCTTTTCAGCATGAGTAGCAGAAGCAGGTGGGGAACTAGCCTGAATTTTAATAGCTTTCCATCCAGTTGTCCCGTCTCCTGTTGGCACAACTGCCTTTAAGAATCAAGAGCCAGTCTGTGCTCTGAAATAATTCTGAGGGGTTTTTCCTTCTCCAGGAAAACTCTCTCTGGCACTGCAGGTAGGGTGCTGGCATGTACCAGGCCAGGAACAGATTCCTTCTGCCTGTGCCGGATGCGAAGCACAGCCCACAAACCATAGCAACCCCCCCAGAGTGGCCTGGAGGGGTGAGTCATTGTGCCCGCTAGCTTTGGGAGGGGAAAACTGACTGCAAAGTCTACAAAGGGAAATCTTGACCACATCCAGCTTTATGCTACTCTCAGTTACAACTCTCAGAGCCCTCAGCTGCTGTGTAGTTAGAGCAGTGCACGTACAAGCAAGTAAATCAGAATGCACATGAAATCACATAAGTTATTACTAAGTGAAATGTAATAAAGAAACAGGCTAAGGAAAGCCATGGCTGAAAACTTGACTCTAAACAAGCTCTGAATACTTGGGAAAGTGGTTTGAGCAGGTGATGTACTTGCCCTGGTCCAAAAAAGGGACTTGCTGTTTATAGTCCAGAGCTGATCCTCTTGATGGCTTGGTTTGCTTGGTAACTCTGATAACAATAATAGAACACAAACCTCAGCAGTGACTCTTGCCAGGCCTGGCTCTTCTTCCTGCAAGACCTTTATCCCGTACTTCAGTTCCTTCAGACTCTCAGGCATGCTTGCTTGGGACTGGGCTTCTATCTGTTCTGCTGCTGGTTGGAAGGAAGCTCCTTCTGGGAGTACATAATACTATTTCATTTAGGTGTAAATCAGTAAGGTTTATTCAGAAATAAGAAATAGTGAAGTAACTGCCTTGCTCAAGATTCTCCTGCCTTTGCCATTCTGCAAACCTAGAAAAGATACTATGAAAAGCTCGTTCATCTGAAGGGCTAGGCTGAGCCTGGTTTTGGTCATGTGTAGAAAAGAGATCAATCCCTTGGGCAACTGTTGGATCCATCTGCTCTGGGAATTTGCCAGCTCTGGGTCTGATATCAAATGAATGTGTTGATCGTGCAGGCAGGAAGGGCCCTGGTGATAAGTGCTTCTGGCAATGAGGTGCTGCAGAAACTCTCGTTATCCTCAACTGTGCTTAGGAAGAGAACATAAAAGATTTATCTAAATTCCCTTCTGAGGGTTGCTTGTACAATTGCACTTGCTCCTTTATTTAGCTTCTGCCTAAAAATCAGAAGTTGATAGAGGTGTTGACAGCAACAACTGACTTCTTAATGTGTTACCTCTCCAGTAACGAGTTACCACTGAGCTCATGTCTGCTGTATGGACACAAATCATGAAGGCTCTGAACCAGGATGATTCTTTTTGTTTTTCTCTCCAGGTTTCTAAGTCCCCTAAATATGCTCATCGGTGGTGCCGTGGTGGTGCTGGTGTTCATGGGGTTTGTGTGGGTATCCCACAACAAGGATATACTCCGCAGGCTGAAGAAGCAGTACCCAACCTCATTTGTAGTGGTCATCATGCTGTCGAGCTACTTCTTGATCTCCTATCTAGGAGATGTCATGGTGTTCATGTTTGGGATCACTCTTCCTCTCCTCTGTAAGTATTTTTCCTCTTTTCTGCAGGAGTGGGGATTGTTTGACTTGAGCTTTCACAAATAAGTCTGCAAAGTTTAACACTGACTGTTGGCTTTACTAACTAAATAATCCCCAAACAAAATTGCACAGGTGGGGACACAAAACAGCCCTTTAATATTATTAAATGGGTACCTTCAGTTACTTAAGCAATCATTGAGTCTTCATCATCTTCCAGTGGTGTCATGGCATTGGGGTGTGCCTTAAGATGAATACTGTAAGAACTATGCATTCCTTGAGCATCCCTGTTAATAAGTTGTTCTGTCATGCAGTGATGTTTGTCCATGCTTCTCTGAGGCTCCGGAACATCAAGAACAAGCTGGAGAACAAGATGGAAGGAATAGGCTTGAAGAAGACCCCGATGGGCATCATACTGGATGCTCTAGAACAGCAAGAGGATAGTATCAACAAACTGGCTGACTACATATCTAAAGTGAAGGAGTAAGCAGCTTCAGTGGGGAATTTCTACCCATTACAGGAGTGTAGTTGCTATTTACTATTGTTCAAGCTTGCTTTCAGTTTGTGTACAAAACAGGGAATGCACGTGGTACAGATTAATAGTTGCAGGATACAGGTTTTCCAGGGTCTTCAGGGCTCCTCTAAGAACATAAGAGCAGAAACTTTTTTTTTTTTCTATTGTAGAGCAAAATGTTCTGGTGTTTACACAAATACCTACTAACTTAAATGTGTTTGCTTATCTCTTCTTCTGGGGGTAGAGGAGGAAGAGATGGAAACCTATGGAATGCAGTCTCTCAAACTGTCTTGTAGCAAATTTGTCTATTAAAAGTAACATCCCTTTCATCTCAGTTCTACAAGATGCCAGTTTATGCTGGGTAGCACCTCCAGGCTGGTAGTGTCCAAGGTGAGCTGGAATGTATCCAAAGTAGGTATCTCCTGCATCCTCCAAATGTCTCACGTGAGTGGTCTATATGGAGGCCACTTTGCCTGCACTTAACTGGCAAGCAGTGAAGCTGTGCAGTGCTGGTGATGAATATGGGTCCCTGTCCTCACCTCACATTCCTCCTTTAGCAGCTGAGAAACAGTCTGAATAGATCTAAGCACAAAGAATATACGTGGCACTGTGCCTGTCTGTTCCACTGAAATGCACCGTTGGTCTCACCCAAATCATGATCTGTAGAAACTTCTCCTCTCTGCAAGAGAACCAAACTTCCTTGCATACCAGCTAAACTATGGCCAAGCATGGGAGGTAAAAAAAAAAAGTGTTTTCAGATGTGGTGGCTGGGTTAGGTTCCTACCCTATTGATGTTTTTAGATACTGCTGCTTTAGGACTTACCTTGTTCTGCTTGAGTCTGTATAGGCTGTTTTGTAGATGGAGGTGTCTGTGTGTTCTCAGCCTGGCTCATCTTTTTCTTTCTTCTTAACCAGAATGCAAAGATATAAATAAAACATGCATCTCACTGACTCTTTACTTCTGATACTCTTCAAAGGAATGAACTGGATTTCAGGTTTACAAGTAAAAGCAATAAATGTCAAGATACAGTTTCTGAAAACCCATTTCAAACTCATGAAGATACTTGCCTGTAACAATTCCTGAATGTCTTGTGGGGGATTCTTTTATATGTATATTTTAACTGCCAGCTCTGAGGGAATTACCTTGATAAACAGGAGCTTACCAACAGCAAGGGGAGGGAAGTTGTCCAGGTGACACTCCATTTCAAATATTCTTGCATTTCTCTTTTCTAACAGTCATTAATTTAACAACAACAAAAAAAAAAAGCAAGGATCCTTAAAGTGGAAGCTTTTATGTAAATTACCATGCTGTTTCATAGTGAACTGTGTAGAAATCTGAACATGTCATTCCATTTAAGTGTTACAGTGATCAGTATTTATTGCAAATATCTGTATATTCCAGCTGAAGAGTCAATGGCCTGTTTCTCACCTGTAGCGCATGGTCTTTGTTTTCTGAAAACTCTTTCCACCTTTAAAGAACATAGTAGCCTCTGACTTCATCATTACTGTAGGATTTTAAAAACTGCACAGTTATGAAGAAAAATAAATTCTAATGGTGATGACTGAGTGCATTTCTTTCATTAATTTAATTCCTGAGTGCATTTATAGATGGGAACAGGGGTTAGAAACCAGGGCTTGTCTCGGTGGTTGGTGGAACACACTGGAGTGGTGGTGGAAGATCTGCTGTCACCCTGCAGCTCCTGCTGGGACTGAAGCTGCTGCCCTTGAATACTGGATCTGTATTAACTTTGGTGAGGCAGGAGGGACCTCCAAGCTGCTGGAATGTTATGGCCTTGCTCATGCATCCTTACAAAGGCCTCCCTACAGAGGTGCAGTACTTAGGGCATGTGTTCCTGCTCTGTTTCCTATATAACTCTACTTTCTTTGACTGGGATTTTACACTTCACTACCTGAGGGGAATTTCTGCTTCTAGGACTCCTGGGAGCTGTGCCTTGAGGAGTCCTAGGAAGCCAGCTCTGCTGTGGTCAGACTAAGGGTGTGATCTCTCTTATGTGGCTGCCTCCCTCCTGGGATGGCTTCAGAAGCTGCTCTGGGGGAGATCATGGATCCGAGCAGGGCTTTGCAGGTCCTGCTGCCTAGACCCTGGTAATATGTTGAGGCTGCTTCTGGGTGTAGCAGTAATTTGCACCTTGGCAGCTTGATTTGTAGATTATAAACCACTGTATTTTCATTTCCTCTCTATCTCCCTCTCCCAACTGCTGAAATCTTAGCTGCACTAGCCTGGCCTTGAAGCCAGCACAGAGAGCACTGTGCTCTAATTGCTTTCTGGAGGAGCTGTTTTTTGCACTGGTCTCTTGCTGCCTTGCTTAACAGTACCAAGTTCCTTCACATTGGTACTTTTATACTTTACAGAAAGAGAAAGCTGTATGAAATGGGTGCAATGAAACTCTTACTTGCTTTTTTAAATGTCTCTGCTGTGCAGAAATGGCTCTCCCCTCCCCCTGCTGTGATACTGAAACTACTTTCTAGGTCTTAGGCAAGACACCAACCACATTTCCCAAGTCTGTGGCATTACTGTTGCGGGCAGAAGCAGAGCTAACAAGGAGCTTTATGAGTTTGGATGGTGGAGATTTGAAAGAGGACAGAGGCTAGATCCAGAAAGGATAAGGTTAAATGAAAACCTGAACTAATGACACTGGAGATTACCTTGGATTTAAAGAGGTCCTGGATATTGCTAATGCTACAGGACTAGTATAATGAATGTGGGAAGGGAGAGCAGGTTGGGATGGGATTTAGCTGCCAGGGAAAGGTTGCTAAGACTTAAAGGCAAGAGCAAAGAGACACTCACCTGAAGGAAATGTTGCCAGGAGCTGCTGCAAAGCTGTGCCTCAGAGTAAATGTATCAGCCACAGGAAGGCAGAGTAGCTGTGTTAGTTTTGTTCTTTCCACATGCCTTAGAACTTCAAAAACCAAACAAAAGCCCCCAAAGGAACCATCATCTTGTCGATGTGTTCTGCAAAGAGTGTGACTTACCTGTAGCTGCTTTACTAAAAAAAAAGTCTTGCAGACAAAAAAAACAACAACAACAAAAAAAAAAGAGATTAAAAGAAGGGAGAAGAAAAAAATGTCACAAAAATACTAAGGAAACACCAAGTTGTGTATATGCAGGTTTAACCCCATCCCATCCAGCCCTGCTAGGGCTGGGACATGCTATTCACACCCCATGCTAGGAGTGGTGATATAGAGAGGGGGGATAAGGTGCATCCTCCTGCCAAGTAAGAGTGGTGTGGAGACCTGAAATGGCATGTTGATGCACTTCAAGCTGGCTGCCATTAAGGAATACATCATGGACAGAGGTGAAACACTGAGGATGAAGATTACATCTCTCAAGGCAGAGCATGGCATCATTCTTCATATGCTCATCAGGTACAATACCAACTAGACTGTGTTCTGAAATAGAGCTTGAAACCATGCAGCTGAGGTTGTCCATGTACCAGAGCACTTGTTCTGTGAGCATCTTATTAGCCATGGAAGTGCTGCACACATGTTGAGGAGAGAGCTTTATTTCATTTCTGTTTCCTTAGCCTAAAAAATAAAGATGTATACATGGAAACCAAATACATTTCTCACGGACAAGAGAATAATAAAGGAGCATGTGTGAGAAGAGAAAGATAAGATAAAGCACAGCATGTTCCTGCAGAATCTGGCAGCAGAAGGACAATGTGGAAGCAAAATAGTTTGCTGACAAACTAGAAAGACGAGGTTATTGATGCCTCTGAGAAAATACTCCCACAACAAACTGAAGCCTCATATCCACTTGGCAGACAGATGGCACTGGGATTGTTTGATACCTGATGGAAACGCTTAGCACTGACTTTTCCCATGCCAGCCATTTTCACCACACTTACAGGAGTGTGTACTGCAAGCTTTGTTCCCAAAGAGTCATATATACCACCTGGGGGCTGCAGAAAACATCTGCTGAAACAGTTGTAAGCAAAACTTGAAGAGTCTTTATTCCAAATTGTTTTCTTCAGGTCAGTCTGGTCTCTCACTCCAGCTGCTTTGGCAATGGCACCTGGACAAGGACAGTAAGTGTCAGGAGAAGGAAAATTCTCAGTCTTGTTTCCCAAACCAGTTTATTTAATACAAACCTTCAGAAGCTGTAAAAAGATAAAACAAAAGCAAAAACAAAAAAACAACAGCTGAGAGCTCCATGGAGCTCTGGCTGGGAATGTATTTTATTTGTAATTCCTCACTTGCTATTTGTGGTACTTAATGCCCAGAAAAATCAAGTTGCAAGTGGTGAGTTCCACCACTAGGAGAGCAACACCCAGCTTGACTCAAGCAGTAAAACCCTGAACCTGAGATGAAGCTGAGGATCTCGAGGCAAATAAGGAGTTCCCAAGATCACACAGGCAGGTGAGAAAAACATCCTAATGCCCTAAATCTGAGCCCTTTGGCTCAATGACAGGACAAAACCAAAAGAAAACATCCCAAAACACCCCAACTCCAAAACCCCAAGAGGTGTCCATTGCTTTACCTTTCTGTGGAATGCAATAGCAATTGTTACCTGGCCCATCTAACATGGACCATGAATTGATCTCCAGCCCTCATTTATAAAAACCTCCCAAGGAACTGGGGAGGACTGACTGGGATTCACTGGAAGCACCCAGATTTCTTAGTCGTTGAAGTCCAAAATGGGTGCTGTGCCCAGCAGAGCACCAGCACCATCCTCCCCCATCTTCCCAAGAGAAGGAGATGCAGCAGATCCCGTGGCAGTGACAGACCAAGCTGCCATCACAAGCACATATTGGTGTTTACAGATAAACTGTGACCTTCTTGAGACCAGGTCTTGTCATTTTAGACATGGCACTATAAAGCAAAACATAGACTGGGATCTAGAAAGGCCAGGAATGCCAAGGAGAGGCCCTTTCTGCAGCCAAGTTGGACTGGCCAGCAGAAATCCACAACCTCAAAATTTGACTTAGGGACAAAATGGTCACAATAAACCTTGACCAGGGTCAGAGGTCACTGGGGGACCTGCCCCTGCCAAAAAATCTCAGGACAGGCGACTCTCTCTGAAATTACTGAATCATTATTTCTGCACAGGTATAAATGAAAGCCAAATGTGGCCAGCTATACTAAAAAGACAATATTAAACAAAATATGTTACAAAGCACTATTTGACCTTTTTTAAGTGCAAAGGATTTTCTGGCCTCTTCCTCTAGCCTTAGCAACACAGATGCATCAACATCACCAGCTACAAATAAATCAGGCAGCTTTCCTTGAATAATGGTACAACACAAAGAGATACAACATTCCAGGAAAGCAATAGGTTCAATCTAGTGGCCAACATTTTGAGTAGTGTGGCTCATGACTTTGGTAGCCAAGTAAGAGCATCACCAAGAGGCAGTTATTGCTGTTACCACAGTTTGAGTCTTACTGTTCAGACTAAAGCTTTTAATGTCATTTAAACCAGGCAGGCTGGTGTAGGTACCATGGCTGTACTGCAGACCATCCTTGTTTGCCACAGCCTTGGCCTTCTGGGTTTGGGGCAGTGCTGAAGGAGCAAGTTTACCCACCCCAGGGGCCTGGGCACCCACCACAGGAGCAGGGGATTGTGACCAGTGTGTTACTGGAAACCCAGTTCCTTTAAGTGACCTTGGGTGAACTATTTTGCTGCCAGTGTTTCAGTTCACCCTTTACCAAAGGGGCCAAACGAAGGTGCTTTCTCCTGTAAAGCAAGAGCTAAAGGAAAACACAGCCAAACAAACCCCCATTTTTACAGGAGACTGAAGTCAGACTAATATGAGAAATAATACCTGTTATTCTCCTAAAACAAACATGACACCATTTGCCTAGCCCAACAAATCCGCCATTCCCAGCACGCTAACGGCAAGTCCTGTGGGTTCTCCTGAGCACAGCCCCCTTCTTTCACCCGCATGGCTTCAGGGAGGGATGATTACATTTCTCTTGAGAGCCAGACCTGAATGCTGCCAGGAGAAACACCTCCCTGCACCCCAGGAACTGCAGCAGGATAGAAAACGATGCCACAGCAAACCCCACCAACCAGCCAGTGCTTCCAGCGACAGCGCGCCGGGCAGGCCCGACTCCTCCCCTCAGCACTTACTGGTTTAAGATAGGCGACGTTGCTCTGGCGAATGTCATTCAGCAGCTGATCTCTCGGGGTGATTTCAACCAGAGGAGGTGGCCTTCTCCTAGGGACTGGTTTCAGGGTTTTGATGACGTCTTTGAGGTTGGTTTTCTCGGCGGGTTCCACGTACTCCGGCACGGCGGGTTTGCGTTGAATCTTCTTCAGCTTCACCACCCTAAAGTTGTTGGGCTTCTCTCTGCACGGCTCCTCAGGTGCCCGCTGCTGCCTCGAGTTCTCCTGCCTTTTGCTCAGGGACGCAGCCGTGGGGATGGGTGGTTTTGGGGCCTGCGGGGGTTCGTGCACCCTCGGCTGGGGCAGCGGCCCCCCCAGCATTTCCCACATCCCAGGAGGCAACCCAAGTCCATTTTCCAGCATTGCTATCAACTCTCTCTGCTCCTTCATTTGCTGTTGCCTTTGCTCTTCTTGCCTCTTCTGCCTCTGCTTGTCCAGGTTTCTGCTGAGCAGGTTGGTCACCACCATCCTGGGCCCTGGCAGTTCGAAGTGATACCCCATTTTAAGAAGGGTGGCGTTGGCTTTCAGCAGCCTGGCAATCTCCATTTCTGCCTGGTGGCCCAGCATGCTCCTCTGGTTGTGAAAGCGGAGTTCCGTCAGCGTCTCGTTGTACTGCAGGCACCTCATGATAGCAACAATCCCTTTGCCCGAGATGAAGTTGGAATCGATGTTCAGTGTGGTGATGCTCCTGTTCTCCCTCAGCATGGTGGCCAGTGCAAAGGCCACGTTGTCGTCGGCCCCCACGTTGGCCAAGCTGAACGTTTTTATGTTCTTGTTCTTTTTCATGGCGTTGACAAAGTCTATCAGCATCTCCTTGGGGATGTTTTCAATGTTGTTCAAGTTGAGCTCTTTCACCTCTGGGTTGTTTTTGCGGACTTTCTCCAAACTCTCTTCTAAATTGGTTTGATTTCCTGACGGCCTGGCGCTCAGCTTCATGAAGCTGGTATCCAGCGCTAGCTTTTTAGGGATGTTTAATTTTGATATTTTCTTTTCATTTTCATTTGGCTTTTCTGTGATTTCTCCTGATTCTGTGACTGGTTTCTTACTTGTCTGGTCACCGTGATGGTTCTCATTATTGTAAGTCTCCTTCGTTTCCACTTCAGTCTCATCTTCATCTTCCTCCTCCTCCTCTTCTTCATCATTCTCCTCTTCATCATCTTCCTCTTCTGCTTCTTCTTTCTCATCCTCCTCCTCTCTCTCCTTTTCACTTCCATCTTTCTTTATCTGCCCAAACCGTGTTCCTGAGTTGGACAAATGCTCGTTTTGGTAATGCCTCTCTTTTCCCTCTGCTCCTGGCACCCTCCCGCTGGCCACCTCACCGCTGCCGCCGGCCTTTCCTTCCATCTCCTCTGCAGCACTTCTCTGAGGAAGACAAAACCTCACAGCTGAAATAATCGAACACAGTTTTGTTACATTAACTTTCTGCTCAAACACATATCGGCTGGATTTAGATACCTCTGTGCCTGTGCATTATAATCATCTTTAAAAGTGTCATTGCCTGCAAGTCGGGGATGTGCCAACTTGCTTGGGAACACAGGAGTGATTGCTCTTGAAGTGGCTGCAAAACAGTTTTGCACTTTTGCCTATTAAATTACATCCTGACAAATGTATTTAATGGTATGTTAAGATGGTCATTGAACCCTTCTGAGGATTAAGAGTCTCTGCTCCAAATTATCTTTCTGGATTTTATGTAATTTTACCATTTCCATGACAAGAGATGTTTCTTTCCTATGCCACAAACCACTGGAAACCAGTGTTACTCACGGGCTGTTTGCTCAGCCCCAGGAGGCATGAAGAGGGCACATCATAACAGCAGAAGCAGCCAGCACATAAGACAACAAGGATGCATGGTACCTGCCTTACCATTGCAGCTAAGGAAGCACATCACTGAAGATCAAGCAGAACATAAACTCAGCTGTGAGCCCAGAGATGGGAAGCTGGAGTCTGCACACAGCTCTGGCAAAGCAGCAGGGCTTCTAGCGTCAAAATAAAATGAGCTGCAAACTTCCACCAGCTTCAGAGACCCTCCCAGCTGGCATATTTTAATTTTTTTTTTTAAACATCTTTTTGCAAATGAATCCTCCATCGCTGAGAAATGCCAATAAAGTGTAAGTAAAGATCAAGATAATGTCCTAAAAGATTTGCACTAGTTCAGGCAGGGCAGTGTTGTGGGTTTTACATCATCAAAAGTCAGACAAAATGGTCACAATGTCATTTCTGCCCTCAGGGCTGTGGTTCCTATTTGCTATGGTAGTGGACAGGCTAAGTATGGGGATCACTTGAGCAGCTGTGAATGCAGCAGGCAGCTCTACGCTCAAATTCCAGGTTTAACCTCAGAAATGTTAAAAAAATATTGTTTCTTTGAGGAAAGAAAAAAAAACCAAAACGGTTTTCCTCTCTTTCCAGAGGCAGCCCATGAAACCTATGCTGGGAAGACTGTGATGTACTGTGCTGTCGTGTATTAGCAAACCCACTAGAGTTTTAAAAGAAATAAATATCAATTACCTGAAGCTTAATTAGGTTCAGGTATGGATGTGTTTCATCTAGCAAAGTTTCTATTCTATGAACATATTTTTAAGTATGGACCTCACCCTGAAAAATATTTATGTGTGACCTTAACTTTATTTCAAAGTCAGAGAGGTAGTAGAATAAATTTAAATTCTATATTGGAAAGGGTTGGACTAGTTCATGGAGTTTGCATGCCTGGTCATTAGTGAATATTTCACATTGTTAAAATACACTGCTTTGGGGTTTTGTCCAGTATGACATTCAATTCTGTCAATTAATTAGTTTAATATATATGATTAATGTAGTCTTCTACAGAAAAGCAATATGGTGCTGTCCCGTAAGCAAAGTCAAACAAATTTAAGTTACATCCTCCAAAGTGATTTGATGGCAATTTCTCAGTCACTTGATTTACTAAAAGATAGTAATTATTTTTTTCTTATTTTAAAAAGCTTAAGTAAATCTTTAAGAAAAAACAATTAAAAAACTACTAACCCTGATGTCAGTCCAAGCTGGATCCTGACATGGCTGAGGCTTTTAGGATGAACTGAAATTTGTTTATACTGTACCTTGCACAAGGGACAGAAGCAGAGGCAGGATAAGGTATTAAAGCTATAAAACAGCTCCCACAGCAGATGCATAATTAATATTTGTGATTTTTTTGCTTATTACCTCAGAGGGCAAGAGGGTGACAGGAACTCTCTCATCCTCGAGCATGCGTCTGGAAGCCTTCTGCCAGTACAGGTAGTCAACCAGGGACCGGTGGTCAAAGCTCCCCGTGGGGGGTTTCTCTGTCTGATCCCTTTGTATCATCCCAGTTGGAACTTCAGGGTCTGGAGCCATGACTTCCATCTCAGACTGCAGCTCCTTCAGCTCCTCAGGGGACAGGTTTGCCAGGATTTCATCTTCATCGATGTCCTCGGGAGGCACTTCTTCATCGGAGTTTTGGCTGTATTCAGACATGTTTGTTCTTCTCCCTTCCCTCTATTACTTTTTAAACCTAAAGAGACAGATAAATTATAAAGATTTTTTTTTTTCCTCTGCCCTCACCAGCAACAGTTCATTCAGCTAAATCACCAACTTCATGTTTCGGTCATGAGCTGGGGCAGCTCTCGGTCTCAGTGAGGGAGGCAGACCAGGCAGCTAAGTCTATATTAAGCTGCACTTGGCTGCATAAAGAGAATTTATGGTGATGCTGCCATGCTCCATTTTCAGCAACCTGTCAGCTGTGCAAACCCTTCTGACATTTCAGTGCAGCTGGTGCATCCCCCATTGAGGAAGGCGGGAGAAGGCCATTTGCTAGAGAAGTCATAAGGATCTGAGCTTTTCAGAGCTTCACCCCACCCTTGAACCACTGTAGGTGGGCAGATGTACCTGTGAAGTGTGCTGGTGTAATTCTACACCAAGGGAAGGATTTGTATCTGTAGCATCTCAGATATCTCAAAAGGGCTGGGGACTTCAGGCTCTTCAGCACCTTTAAGCCAGGTCTAAAGCCTGACTCAATACTGCAGGGGGTTTTGGTGGGAGCGCAGCCATCACACAGTTGAAGAGCTTTCCTAAACACCAACTCCTGGTTAAAGTAAAATCCTCCAAGATGGAAAAAGGAAGGTGAACAGTTGGTACAAGACACACCTTGTCTCCATGAGGGCATGGGCACCAGCCCTTTGAATTAGCATGAGTGGTCCCATAGGGAGCATTTTTCCACAGCACATCCACACCCTGCTCCCATCCAGTCAGTCTGCTCTGACAGTGCCAATGCCCTGTTTCTTCGCTGGCCTGTCTCCATCACAGACATTATTTGCACTGTCAACACATCTTGGCTGACATTTTATCTCAGGTTCATCCTTTTTCTACTTTTTCCCCTATTTATTTTTTTTTACAGAATTGATAAGCAACTACAAAGATTTACTTTGCTAATATTTGTAGAACTGGTGTGACTAGAGAAGATTCCCTGAAATACTTTTTTTCAGTGTCCGTTCCAGTTAAGAAGCACTTTCTTCTTTGTTCAGAATATTTTACAGGCTTCTAATTCACACAACAATCCAAAATGCCATTTCTCCAACACCACTGTGCTCATGGCTGTGTTGTAAAAGCAGAGTAGGGTGGGTTGGTAATTTTTCCTCTACAGTGCAATTTCTGTATGCCCCAGTTTGGATTGTTCATCGGATTAGGAAGATTTCTTCCCATAATTTCAAGCATTCCTTGCAGGGGTTACAGAATCAAATCATCATCTTGAAAATGCAAACATGTCTTTCATGGGAATGCAACTGCAGAGGAGAGGCTGGGAAACCAAACAACCCATTTTTAAGCCATATTTCTTGTTACGGTCTCAACCGTGCTCTGCTGGAGCCTGCCAGCAGCAAAATAGTCTCTGCATGATGATGGGCTCTCTTTGATGTGTTTTGTAATGAGAAACATGATGTTCAAAGTCCTGTTGACCTCTATGAAAAAGGCACTATCCAAAGGCCCTCATTTAATTAATGCTGTTACACAGCAGGGAAGAGGGCAAAAAAATTAAGACCGTGATAAGGCAGTGAAGGAAAAAGTCACAAAACCCCAAAGTCAAGAACATAATGGCTCCTTTGGCCTCTTTGGCATTTCAAGGCACATCCTTATTTTATATTATGCAGCAGCAAGCACAACAGCAGACCCACACATCAATCTGGTCTAGTAGTTTGTAACCCCCAGCGATTGCTGTCCATAATAGAGCCCATAAATGGTTTCCTGATGTTATCAAATAAATCAATGCTCTTCCTTAGCTGGTATGTTACTCTTCCAAACGATGCTGTTTGGGTCACAGAAGCTGCCTATTCAGTGGTTACTTATCACTTGTTAATTTCTTGACTGTAAATAAAGCTCCTGGCCACCTTCTTGTATTTCCATGATCTTCATCCAGGCCATCTTGGGCCATGGTCTTGTCAGACCTGCTAAGTTAAGTAGGGTCAAACCCATAAAGTCCTCTCAAGAAGGAAAACAGGGATACTGAGAACACTATCAGGTATTTGAAAAGCAATTTTTCTTCTAAGTAGAGATATATCACTTGTTGGTACCATGATGAGGAAACACTATACTTCTGGGAGCGATGCCTTCTCCACAGATGCAGAGTGATGGGTTGCCCACTGACACCTCTCCTGGTGACACGGGTGCTAATCTCACAGATTTTCAAGGTGGATATCACATTTTGCCTACTTTAGGGCTCCTCCATAAATTGCCTCGAGTTCAGGATTCACTTCCTTTTCTAACAAGTTACTTAGTGTTTTGATGCACTGGAAACGACACGTTAAGGCAACAAGTGACACTCTACAGGCTGGGGACACACTCACGGCCCAATCTATGTCTTTCTCAACCTAAAACTCCCATCTTCTTCCCAATAACATTTCTGGAGCATTCCCCTTGGAGCTTTCCAGAAGAACCACTCATTCTTCAACCTCCATTAAGACAGGAAAGCCACTTCCACCAGTAGCACTTGCTATTTTCACACCAATTTGACACTTGCTCAGGAATCCCCAGACTAATAAGGCACTGCACAAGGTGTTGTTACCAAAAGGCAGAGACCTGTGCCAGCAGCTACACTCAGAGCACAAGCAGAAGACAACATTCATGCTAAGTAAGTACCTAACGTGTTAAGTAAAAGCCCTTTCAGGAGCAAAGTGTTAGAAGGTCTGCCCTTGGGTAATGAATAACTCAGTACTTACTGTCTCTAAGGCATATGGGTGACCTCTCACATGCAACCCAACAGGTTCTCCTGCAGGAGTGTTTTGAACATTCGTGCGTGTTCTTCAAAACTTCCAACCCATGTCTCCTGAAAGCAAAAGATTGACAAGTCTTTAACTCAAATATTGAGAGAGGCCAACCCCTGCATCACCATTTGATGCAAAGCAGCCCATCAAAACCACTCTTCAAGAGCCCAAAACATGTTTTTTTTAAGGTAATTGATGGGACACATGCTGATGCCAAATTGAGAGCCATTTCTATAATGCTGGCTTGCTTTTTTTTTTTTTTTTTTTTGCTCATAAACCCCACACAATTATTTCCCTTTATTACCAATCCGTGGCATTTCCAAGTGCCAAGGCATTAACTGGAACGAGACAGAGAATGTGCCAGTGTAACATAACCTTGCATCACTCGTAGGCTTGATGGGGCAGTCTAAAATTGACAATGAGTAGCATACACCAAGCATGTCTGTAAGGCAATATGGGGATTTAGAAAGGGTCAGATGATGGGATCTTAACAATAACAGCCACTCAGTGACGAGAGCAGTCATAGAGAGACACCCTGTGGGAAAAACACCAGGGATCAGCTTGGGGGAAAAAAAAAACAAACAAACCACACCTACAAAGTGTTAGAGATATAAATATAGCAGATTAAGTTTGGTGCTTAAATAAAGTGAGGATGGATGACTTTTGAAGCACTTGCCCAAGCTGCTTGACAGGGAGCTGTAAAGCCAAAGCTGGTGTGAAGCAGCAGGTGTGGGGACAGGGGACACAAGCCCTAAGCCCCTGCCCTGAGTCACTGCATCTCACCACCTTCAGCTCCAAGAGGAGCATTCAGAGCTGCACCTTCTGTTTTAGTGGGAACTGGATGCCTCTAATTTGTCCACAGAAAAAGAACGTAGTGATTTAATTTTATTTTATTTTTTTTAAATAATATTTATTTTCAGAGAAGCCTGAGAACAGCTACACTGGGTCCTCCCAGTGCAGTAGAAAACTACCTCTGTCATCATGCCCATTCCTTGTTACAGGGAAAAGAAAAGCTTTGGGGGAAGGGGAGAGCATGGAGAGAGCTTTAGTCAGGGCAGAAATTAAGGAGAGAACATTTCAGCCTGATGCAGGGTACTGATTCACTGCCACTGGCACATCCAAAGCAATCCTACAGAGAAAAAGCACAGGTGAATCTGGTGAGTATGTCTTGCTTTGCCTCAAGAAGGGTTAAATAATTAGCTGATTGATTTCTAAACCATTTCAATTGTTTCAAACCATTTGAAAAAGAAAATCAAACCCCCAAGATTTTGGGACAGGAGACAGCTCCACATATGTATGTTGACAGTGATATTTTGGGGGATGACACCAAACACAACTGAGCTGGTGCTGGGGGGTCTGGGCTGACCCAGGGCAAACTTTTGCCCCATTCAGACACAAAACATGTTCAAAATGTCACCCTCAAAATCCAAATTTCTCTGCTCGCTTTGCCAATGAACAACACTACACCTCACACACCCTCCACCCTAATATATATATATATGGTCTTTTTTACTGACCATGTTTTAAAGTGTCTTGAGCAGCAAACACAGAAGAGTCAGAGGACTCTGCACCATGCTCATTTACAAAGCAGCAGGTCTGTGGCTACAAGGAGTTTCTACTCCCAGATATCATTTATAGCATGGTCACAGGCAAAACACTGCAGCACTCAGCACCAATTATGTCTCTGTTAACTTGGTATTTTACTTTCCCAGCTCATGAGACTTACATGGCTTTGGGAAAGAACTTCTAGATATCTGAACATTTTCATCCCTGGGTGATGGTTCATTGCCTCAACTTCCAAAAGCACAGCACGAGCAGCTGCCACACAGATGAAAACCTGCCTGTGGTCAATGAAAACACCTGCAAAAGACGGTGAGCAATTCTTTTATTTTATGGGAGGTTAAATATCTAACCCTGACATCAGCGACTGAGCTACAGCTCTGCTTGGGACTTTTCACCCAAGAGGCACCCTGAGCTGCCCAGATGTGGCTTCACCTGGTTTGGGACAAAGCTGAGGCTGGCTATGGCTATCAAAGGGGGACACCAACCCTCTGTGCCAGGAACTGCCCAGAGATGGAGACCGGGAGCAGAACTGGCTCCTATCTGATGGCCACAGCTTGCTCAGAGCACAAGGCAGGCAGATGCAGCACTGAATCACCATCGCCTGGGGGCATAACACAGGGCACTTACCCAAATAGTTATTGTTACTAACTGAGGGCATATTATTCCCAGGCTTAGAGATTCAATACTTTACACCCAAAATGCAAGCTTGGACCCTCAGAGAAGACCTGTTCTCTCTGCAGTCTGCATAAAAACCTACCCATGGCAACACGTGCAATTTATCAGTTATTTATTATTAACTCTCCCTTAACTCTTACACTTTATCCACGTTCTGGGTATGCACAGCAGAGCCTTAGGAGCAGCTAAAGCCTCACACTAAAACCACTGGCTAGAATTAAGCTGAAAAAAGATTCTCTCCCTGTTTCAGCCAGATTTATAGATGTGCTCTGAAGGCTGCATGGCAACAGTATAAAATCAGAACCGTAGTAACACAACTGAGGACCCTTTGAGGAGCAACAGCCACCAGCCTTGACTGCAGCACAAGCCAGATCAGATAAAAAATGCAGTTGTTCTAGGAAACAATGTCACCCCTTGCACTAAGCATAGGGTGGATCTTTCTTCTATAGCATCCAGCCCCACACCTTCTGTTCATCTTGCCACTAAACATGCCCATGGGCAATGATGCTGGCAAGGCCACCAGCAGCTTTGTTATGTACACACAGGGTATGTCCTTCCCTAACCCCAACCCAGGAACAGGTGGAAGAGTTTCTTCTAGAGTTACTCCAGCTGAGCCCTGGCTGGCTGCAAACTCTTCTCCATCTGCAGCTCTTCGATGACACCCTAATGATTAAATATAAATTGAGATTCATGCCTGCTGTGCTTGAGACAGGCAGGAGGTGCCCTGGGAGACAGAGCACATCACTCTGCAGTCAAGGACTTGCTGAAGGATTTATGATGATTCCCTTCATGAGGGACAGTCATAGATAATGAAGTTGGATGGATGGCATGGAGCTTCTTCTTGGTTAAAGGTCTTGCTTCTATTTCATGAAGGCCATAATATTTGTGTCCTGTGTCTTCCTGGGCTACCAGCACTGATTAAAACTCACATCATCCCTTCTACCAAGGAAGAAGCATCACATCAGGTTTGACATACTGGGTCAGAGCATGGGGTAAGTGATTATAAGTCCTGCCCTGGGAGATGATCCATGTGGTGGTCCTGAACCTGCATGTAACAGCTATGAGGGGAAAGAGAAGGTTGTGCCATACAAGTCGGGGGGTGTGGATCAGAGAGGGTGTCACTGCCCTTACCCCTGGGGGCGTGGGCAACACAGTGACGCTGGGAAGCAGAGAAAGCTCATCCAGGCATTGAGGACACACTGTCCTGGAACACAGGGGCTCTTGGCCAATTTCTGACAGGCCAGGGCAGGTGGAGGGGAGCCCTCAACAGGAGGGAAAGACAGTGGATGACAATACAGCAAACGTACTGTTGCCTCTTCTTCCTCTGTCCAGGCCCATGGTGGGATCAACCCAGAGGTCAGACTTAGAGAGCAATCAGAGTTTCCAAAGCCCCAACCATGCATCGGGGTGGGCAAGGACCATTACTGGAACCGTCAGCCACTGCAACGTCCACCATTCCAAGTCTATATCAGAAAACACAAATAGACTCCACATGCAGCCCCATCTCTTCCCCCAGCAACATCACGGATGAATGGTCCAGTTATTTTACTGCTGGATGAAACTGCAAACACTCACCTATGCAGAGTCACCTACATCACATAGATCCAAATGCTGAAGGAATTTGGAAGGAAGGCTGAAGTAAGGGGGTGAAATGCAGGCTGCTCCCAGGTTACAGCTGTAGGTTCCCTTCCCCTGCTCTACACAAACAGCATGACGATCACTTCACTTGATTGGAAAGCAGGATTATTCCCAACTGATTGGAGGAGCAATGCTGGGTGGTCAGTGGCCAGCAAACAAGTGCTTTCAGCATGAGAAGAACAAGGGCAAAAAATGAGGATGTTGCAGGGAGAGACACGCTGCCCATCATAGTGCAATGAGAAAAAGCAAACAGAAATATTTATGTCTTTGCACATTTGCAAAATAAAGTTAAAAAAAAAAATAAAATTCCCACCGTATTTATCTCAAACAGCTGCAAAAAGTGACAAAAGTCATTTGAAGGAAGTTTCTGTTACCGACAAGATAAATTTCCCTGAGGACAGCGAGTTTTTCCACTAGTACAAAATCTCTAGGAAAAAAAAATTTACTTCAATTAATAACCATTAAATAAAATAAATACAATTAAAAGTTCGCTTCTCCTTGAGTTGAAAGACTTCAATAGTTGTATGAAGCCCCACTATGGCCAAAACTCTCAGCTTTCTACCTTAGAAATTATATTAAGCATGACAGAAAAGCACAAAGGAGATCAAAGAATAGAGTAGAAAGCAGAAATCTTCTTAGAAGTGTTAACTTACCCAGAAAGTGCCAGGCAAGCACATTGATGGGGAGCTTCTCTCCAGGCTCAGAAGCCACCTGCAGCTGCTCTCCTGCACTAACCCTCCAAGCCCAGGAGATGGCGCAAAACTTCAGCCTCTCTGGAATTTCCTACAAACATTTCAGCGCCCCGGTGGAAGTTTCTCACCCCCCCACCCCAGGACTTGCTGGGTACATCGTGTTGCTGCAACCTCGCTCACCTTTTAAGCTCAACAAGTCCAAGATTAGAAATGAAAAGCGAGTAGAATCTTGCAAGTCTCTCCTCATAGGTTCAGTCACCTTGGCCAACCAGTTTCACAAATACACACTTATAAAGCTTTGCATGAGCTGGGGGAGGGGGCTGCTGGTCTCTTTGCTGGACGAGCCTCAGACACTGGCCTCCTGCGGAGCTTGTGGCAGCTCCCACGGGAGTTTGTCCTCCCACATCTCCAAATATTCCTGTTCAAAACAGCTGAGAAAAAGCAGGCAGCAGTTAAAAACATCAGGCATAGCTTATTTTAGCACAGTGCCCTAATATCTTTTTAAGGATTCCTGGCAAGGATTGGGTTTTCTTCTTCCTCCATCAACTAGAAAGCACTCAGAAATGCTCCATTCCATGGATGAGGGTTCCCATTCCCCTCCACACTCATCTGGTCTGCAGCAGGTTCTGCCTTCCAAAGAGAGAGATGTTTGTGCCACTATGAAAATCGAACCTGGGTGGTCTGTGGGTGTTTTACGTCGGCATTTCACACTGTTCACCTCTTGGCTTGGTTCTGGATCAGACTCAATGAGAACTTCAAAATAATTCTTCAAACTGAAATGGGCAGGAAGGGTTTCAGAAGAGTATGAGAAGCAGGGAGACTCTTCCATTCTGCTGGTCAGTCACCAGATGGCCTCAGTGATCCTGGTGAGGAAGGGCTGGAGTTGAGCAGCAGAAAACACAGAAGAGGTAGGAATCCAATCAGAGCACAGGTATTTGGTATTTCAGCTGTGAAACGAATATAATAATACACATATTTATTATCTCTCCAGCTGCAGTATGCAGACCTAGTCTCTTGTGCACAGTCACACACACATCAAAGCATCACTCCAGATATGCAGGGCAGCAGCATAAACTGGATGTCTGCAAAAGGCAAAGGGTCCTGGGGGAGCCACTGACTAAATTGGGGTGTTGTATAAGCTGGGCAGCATCACCAGCTCCCACGGGCATGTTGCACCCTCCCTCTCCTTTCCCATGCCACTCAAAGCCAATCCCAGCCCTTTGCTACCTGCCTCAGGCAACAAGAAAGCCAAGTTGGATCTTAATTCTCTCCTCCTTCATCACTCTGTATTCCCATCCTTCCAGGAAATTTTTGAGAGCACGGATCTCACAGGGCCAGGCATGGGTAGAACACCACATAGAATCACAGAACGGTAGGGGTTGGAAAGGACCTCTTCAGATCATCGAGTTCAACCCCCTGCCAGAGCAGGGTCACGTTGAACAGAAACAGATCCAGGTGGGTTTTGAAAGTCCCTAGAGAAGAAGATTCAACAGTCTCTCTGGGCAGCCTGTTCCAGACTCCATCACCCTCACAGGGAAGTTGTTCATCACAGGGTATGCTACTGTTCTTCAGTTTCCAGCTCTTCCGCAGCTGAGCTCTTGCTTACTGGAAACTGCATAAAGGCTCTGAAGGTTTTATGCCCAATATCCCCACACAGAGCAAATAATCCTCAACCCAAACCCACCTTCAATTCCCATCTTTTCAACATCATCATCCCAAATTGTCCTGCTCCTGAGTGAGGCAGAGTGGCAGCATCGTGCCAACACAGATGTGTCAGACTGAGCTAAATCCTGACCATTAATGGAAAAGCCAATACAAAACTTGGTGGCTACAGCATTCAAATAGACAAATGCAAACAATGCTTAAATGGGGCACAGACCTTGTTACACACCTCGTTTCCTTTTTCAAATGAAAAGCTCTGAGAGTGCTGATAAATAGCTGCCAGCCTGCACCACTACCATTGGCTCTGGGTAAAGCATTGGACTTTGTACTGCTCAGCTCCCTGCTCAAAACAGCAGTGAGCACAATTCAATGAACAAATTACTTGCCAACAGATAAAACTCAAAAAAACACCTTGGAAAAATAGAAAAGTATGAGGATATGGGGGTATTTTTAGTGGGCACATCTGCAAGTTCTTACCTGTTTTCACCAGCAACCTAGAAATAAGCATATAATTTGGTGGTGGTGAAGCTTATGGATGCCACAAAAAGTAGGAAATGACAAGTAACTGAAGAGAGGGAGCATGAATGGCCTCAACTGCTTGGTGACCAGAGTGCAAAAGCAGTTGTACATCCAGAAGCCAAGTTGCTCTTTCAGAAAGGTAGGCACCTGAGAGGGCACAAACTTCAAAAAGAAGCCAGCAGTTGAACACCACAAACCTCAAGAGCCACGCTCCAAAAGGAAAAGGGTGCAGCAACTTTTAGGTGCAGGTTAGATGAGAGCAAGAAGTCTTTCCAGAACCATGAGGTCACCTCTGTGTATCACTGCGAGGCTGAGGCTGGGCAACAGGTCCTGGGACAGTGACCTTCCCATGGTGGAGGCTGAATGAGCCCAGCTCAGCTCTCTCCAGGAAGCTGTGCTGGAGAGGCCACACAAAGCCACCAAGCAGCACTCCTGCCTCTCCTTCCATCCTCAGAAATTCAGACCTGTTTTGGGAGGGTCTGAACAGCCTCAGGCCAAGATTCCCTCAGCCACTGACCCTCTGACCCTAACACTGCAGGCCAAAAGAAATCAGCCCATGATGATTTACACTCTTAACTTTACAGCCCTGAAATAACACACACTGCACTTTCCCAAGCACTCGAGTAGAAACAGGAGGAATGCCAAAGTGGTTTCGGTAGCACACTTTTCAGTTTATTGACCTATACAAAATAATAGGTCTAAAAAATTCAGAAGTAGTAAAAGAATAAGCAAAAAGAGCTTTCGCATTTCTAGAAGGCTATACAAATATGCAAAACCAAGGAAATAAGTTATTTTTTATTCTGGTTTTTTTTTTTTTTGTTCGTTTAATTTCAAATCGCGACTCTAATAATACAAACGACTAAGTACCAGCTTAACAAGTGTGTCCTTCTGTATATATTACATGCTCTGGAATATTGGTAAAAAAGGTCCAAAAAGTTTATCAGAAACTTTTCTATTCACAATATGAACAAGGAGTAACTAATCCTTTGTATAAAAGAAACAAACAAAAAAAAAAGAAACATAAAACAACAAACGAGCACCATTTGTGGAAACCTGAAGCCCAGTACAGCTGAGAAATGAGAGATTTTACCATATGCACACAAGATAACCCATGCCAGTTGGCTCCTACAGATGGATGACATGAGGTAGGTTTATCCCTCTTAGATCAAGACTGCAGTCAAATTGGGGTTTTTTTCTTAGTTTTTTTTCCTCCACAAACAGCTCTATGAAAAGGCTGCTCCATCACTTAGTGACTCTGCAACGCACCCGGCAGTTCAGCTGACTCGTGGTACAATCCTAATGCCCCTCAATGATTTTAAGGCACCCACTTGGCTGTTCTGTGTTTGTGTCCACCTTAAAATACTGGCCGTTACCCATCAGAGCCTTCGCTGTGTGATCACTGGAGCTGCTGAGGAGCCTGGGGTCACTGTGGCAGAGCAACGTGGCATCATCACCTGACACACGGGAGTCACTCCTCAGCCACTGTGAACATTTGCCTACTCCTCCACACAGTAAAGTTGTACCATGGAAAGGTTATTAAAAGGGAGGTTTTTGTTTTTTACACTTTATCATGGAAAAGAGACTAAAGTTTACAGCTTCTGTTTCCAAAATCCACAACTGCCTATAGTTTTACATGACATATTGTGTCAGCAAATTCTTTTCTTTCCAGAACTTGCTGGTGGTGCTAACAAACACTCTTAACAACACCCCCCAAAAATGGATAAACTCATTCAAACCTCCATTAAAAAAAAAAAAAATCCAGCCTTCCTTCAAGTAATGGTCCAATACTGATTAAATCACCCTTTGCCTCACTCATACAAACAGTATCTATCCTTCATAAGCTTATGAAGGTCCTTCCAGGTCATCATAAGCTATGGCAGAATAAATTTTCATTTCTTCTTCTTTCAAGACATCAGAATTGTGCTCCTATAATTCCTGTTTTTTTCCATAAGTGTCTCCTTTTCACATTTCTTTTTTTTTTTCTCTGAGGTTTGCCTTCAACACCTTCCCATCTTCCAAAAAAGTGCTTGCTAAATATAAATACTTCAACCAAGTGCTGTATCTAGTCATAGATAAAACTGTGGTTTGCCTTTGCTCACATAGGCTGTCAGGATTCGGCCAGAAAACACCACTCGGGGTAAGACTTTGCCATTTTGCCACAGTCCCTCAACACTGAATTTGCTGATTCCCAGCCAAACATCCTGCTTCCTTCTCTTCAGTTTGGAAGTTCCACCCGAGGTCTGCCTCAGAGTCACAGCATTTTGTGCAAGGCACGCAAGGGTAGGGATGTGGGAGCTGCAGGGGGTCTAGACGAGCGTCCCGGGTTTGGAATCTTCGTGCCAGAACAACCTCTGCTCCTTGCTGTGCAAGTCGCCTTCCAAGCGGCCCTCATCGTCGCCGCCCAGCTGGCTCGTCTCTGCGTATGCCCTGGAAGAGAGACAGGACATCAGGGAGCAGCAAGAGCCAAGGGTCTTCCCCAGACCCCCCCCAAGTGCTGCACCAACTCGGGCTCCAACTAATTCCACATCATGACTAATACTCCAAACGATGGGTCTGTAACAACACAAAGGGGCCGGTTACTGGTGAGTTTGCCCCAGCGTGGGTTGGATCCAAGCACAAACCCAGTTTTCCTGCTGTAATTGGGTGCAGCAGGATCTCAGCTGCTCAGAACTGCCAAGCCTGCAGGGCTTATTGATTCCTCATTTGCCATAATCACATTAAAATGGAAAAGAAAACAGGCGAACGATCGGAATACGGAAAATTAATAGCTAATAAACCTCATTAGACAAAGCTGCCAAAATAAGCAGAGTTTTCAAAGCCCAATTACAAGAAGTTAAGAGATCAGTAGAATTATATTTTTAAACACTGTTACTGTAGGATTTTACAAACCACTGCAATAAGAAAAGCCTGTGGCATTTAGCTTAGAAACAATGAATTAGCAGCAGCTTTTACATCTCTCCATAAGCTTCCATTTATTTGAAAACAAACAAATTGAAAAATTCAGTCATTTCACACCTGGCAGCCTGGCAGCAAGTGCCAACTGCAACCCACAAAGCAGGAGGCACAAACATGAGGTACTTACTGAGGCTGGCTACACTTCACATAAGTGTACTTGGACTTGGTGGCATTTGTGGGGACAGAGCTATTCCCCTGGACAGGGGGTCTCTGTCCTCACAGCCAGTGTATTGACAGTGGAAGAGGCTGGAAACACCAAGAAGCAGCAGTGAGAGCACTGCAGGCATTTCTGCAAGGACAGAGCAGAGCCTGGGCTCCCCCACAGTCCTTTGGGAGAGCCCCCATGACCAGGGTAGCTCTGCAAGCAGCAGCACATCATGCCTGGTTCCCAGGTTAAGTTTCATACATGAGATGCTCTTGGCAGGTGTAACATCACCTGTGAATGCCAGCACTGAGGCATAAGGTTGGAGAAAAACTTTTGGAAAAACAAGGAAAGACCTATCAGCACAGGCACTACAGCATCAGAAACACAACTGGACTATCCTGCTGGACTGCTGATGGGGTGCAGGAGATACCTCCTGTCACAAGCAGTGAGAGGACAGTGCTCAGAGGTTTCTCTGCCTGCAACACTGCTCTGAGCAGCACAGCTCAGGGAATGCAAGATCCTTAATGGTCCAGCATCAGCCGAGGGAAAAGGCTGTGAACAAACTGGAATTCATCCTTCACTATGATTGCTTCCCCCTTCCTCGAATGTCAGTGGTACAGTTAATCTACTCCATGCAGAGATGATCTGCTCTCACAAAACCAGATTTTATCATTCTTCATCCTGGCCCTTGGAAATCAATCTGATTTTCTCAGAAGTTTTAACAGCCTGTGAAACACAGGAGGAAGGGCAGAAAACCTTGATAGACTCTACTCACCTGCTCTGCAAAGGAAGGTTGCCATAAACATTCCCATAACAGCTGGTATAAGAGGAATGAGACAACGTATCATAGTCTGAAAGTCCCAGTGCAAGGGGGTTTCGCCAGTTCCCAGCAGTGTTTGCAGAAGATGCTGGAATTAAATAATAAATAAAAGTGACAGCAAATTAGATCTTTCTCCAGCTAAGTCAGCTGAGACCAATGAACAATTCTCATTAGCAATCTCTATGGGTTTCTGCAGGACACACAAGCAGACAATGCAAATGCAAAATAGGATTTACAAGCCTTGCAGGGAGACAAGCACTGTGCTCAGTGGTATTCTGGAGTAAGGGCATCTCTTCAGTAAGACTTTTAATGTATTTTGGAAGCCACCGTAGCAACTGTGTCTACATTGCATGAAGTTTTGCAGATGGCTTCCAGCTGGTAAAACAACCTGTAAACAGCTCTTTGTGCTTATCTGGACTATTGTGCTTGCAACGAATGAAAGGCAGTTCTAACCACAGGAGAAGGCAACAAGCAAATCTTTCTTCCCAAGCATGGAACACCAAGATTCCACCCAGTTCCTCATCTACCTTTCAGGACAGAGCCCTAGCTTTGCTTTTGCTTTGCTGACATTGAGGCAGCGGAAGGGGCAGAATCTGATGCACAGCAGGACAAACAAAACCACCCGGCACAGAAGAAATCGGTCATTACCCGAAGAGAAAGACGACACCCGACTGCTAGGAGAGCAGGGCACTTGCAGACCAGCAAAGCCCAAACTCCTCTGAGATCCTCTGTCCGACTCAAAGCCTGCCTGCAGGCTGTGACCCTGCTCCTTCTGACCGGAGGCACGCTGGTACCAACCACGGAGATGCTCTGCAACTAAGGCCTTGTGAATGTTTTTGGTGATGTGCTCCGTTTTGACGACTTGCTTTCTGGGAAGCCGTAGGGTGGCGTAGGGGTTGTGAGGCACCCTGTCCACGTCATCCTCGTGGTAAGACCTGAATTCCCTGTAACGCTCGTATCCGTAGTGCGCCGAGGAGCGGTAGGAAGGGTTGACGCTGTACTGCCCCTCGGTATCGCTCTCGTACACGTACCCTCCGTTGTAATAAACCTCGGAGTCGGCGTATGGGGAGTACCCGGAAATATAGTAGCTAGAGGAAGGTGGCTCCTGGTTTTTGTGGTAGACTCCGTTGCGCACGTCCTTCTGGGCGAGGTTGGGCATGCTCCCCGAGCCTGCAGCAGACATGTGCTGCTTCTTGGAGCGTCTTCGCCCCCTGGTCCTGTTGTCGAGCGTCTGAGTAGTGTAGTAAGGGCTGGGAGTAGGTGTCACGCAGTAATACTCTGTGCTCGACTGGCTGGTGTAGGATGAGCCATCGTCCAGGATCTCTGTGCTGCTGCTCCGCTGGGACTTGGAGAGGGTGAAGGCTGCCTTGTCAGCGGGAGGCTCGGAGAGCAGGTGGGTTTGGGATTCCAGGCTTCCGCTGCGCTGCCGGCAGTGGTGTGGGGAAACATCCGGCCTGAAACAACACAGATGTCATAGAAACTCAGGGGCTGGAAGTGACCTCAAAAATCATCTAGT
The DNA here is from genome assembly GCA_024611195.1 of Ceyx melanurus. NCBI lineage: Eukaryota > Metazoa > Chordata > Aves > Coraciiformes > Alcedinidae > Ceyx > Ceyx melanurus. Next base: position 104,137 of record JANHGL010022810.1, on the reverse strand, counting down.
TCAACCCCCCTGCCAGAGCAGGATCATCATCATCAGACATTTGTCACCTATGTGGTTTGGCTGAAGGCAGTCACACACAATCGTAGAGAGGTGGAGAGAGCACGTGTGGGCAAGTCAAGCTCGCTGCCTTCCCAGTCAAAGCACAACCCAAACCCAGCCTGATCTTTCCACAGAGGGTATCTGCATGGCAAGAAATTCAGCTTGGCTGAAGTGTCAGAAATCTACCAGGGGGAACAAGGCTAATCTGTGGCAGGGATACAGGCAGCAAAGCTCACAAACTCACATTCTGTAATGATTTACAGGAGGGCTCCTTCAGTTTTTAACTAAAGGGCTCCTTTAGTTTCTTGACTGAGCGAGGAGCAGACTGTAGGAAGACTGGGCTCCTGTGGCTCTGTCTCTCAAAGCTGCATTTCCCCTGCCAAATAAACTGTGAGCTCTTGATAACACTGTAAGGTCTGTTACGATCTTTTTCCCCAGCATGGATCCTCAGCTGTCTAATGATACAGGTCAGCTCACACTGCTGCTCTCTTCTCAGACAAAGGGCACTAATTAGGACCTCTCTCCTCTACCTGGCTGCAGTTTTTCAGGAGGCTTGCAGGAATGTAATCCACTGCAGAGAGCTCTCAGCTGGGAAGACCACTAACTGATGGACAGTACAATTTCACAAGCCTGTTAGAAAATAAGGTTACAAAGAAAATGTAAAAAATTCTGGCTATCTTACAACTATTTTACTTGAACTTTTTGAACAAGCGTTACTTGTTAAAACTCCCTATGGGTGCCAAGCTGAAAACAACCTTTCTCCTATAGTCTTTCATGATCAGATAGGTACTACTTGTGTGTCACTCTTGGCTTGGCAGACACCCATTTGTGTGTGCTGCTGTCTTCCCAGCCAGAGTCTGTGCTCCCACTCACATGTCACAAAGCTGTGCAGGACTGTGCCAGGACACAGTGGCTGATGTTAACCCCGTGCCTCCAATATCCAGGAAAGCCATTTTGAGAGCCTGACCTTGCTGCAAGGAAAACTGTATGACAGAAGGACCCTTTAGCAACTTCTTAACATCATTTATGGTGCCCAAGGTAGGCATTGCACTTAAAACAAAGTCCCCTTACTGTAAGTGGCTGCTGCTGTAGGCGTTGCGTGTGAGCACAGGGGTTGTGGGCATGCTTCTCCCACCATGGGGCTGGGGGGGCCGCTCCACAGGTCGGTAAGGACTGCTGTGAGTTGAAAGTGGGTCCCTGAAATGAAAGTTAAATAACATGTAAGTCACCATACAGAGAGTATGTGCACCCAAAGTCTTGAAGAAATAAAACCAAGGGCTGAACAAACAGGTAAGGGCCTAACTTGATGTGCTTCTTTATATAAAGAACAAGATTGTTCAACAAGAATTAAAATTCAACCCCTTCTTGTGGTTCAAGGGAGGTTCTCACAGGATGACTGGAAAGAAAAGCTGTTGTCAAAGGCATAAATATAAAGCAGAGGAGTCAGAGCAGGTAACAGAGAAGCAAAGGAATTGGGATTTAAAATGAAGCACATCACAGCTAAATGGTTACATGTGGCTATAATCCAACTTCTGATTTTCACATAGAAAAGTGTTCTGCTTCTATTGAGGACCAGATGTAAAAAAATGCCAAGACATCATCCAAAACTTATAGACATTTTTAAGCATGCCTTCAACAACCTGCTGATGCCAGACAGCCTAAGAAATATCAACGTCAGTAGGAATCCTCACACTGAGAACAACTAGCAGCAGATCAGTCTCATATAACATGATGACACAATTACCAGCAGAGCTACTGCTATGGAGGCACTCCATGGAACTGCTGCTCTAGCTCAGAAAGGAGACCAAATCCCACAGATACATACAGGAATCTCAGCTGGTCACTGCAGCTGGCACTACTGATGGTAGCTGGTTGAATCCCAATAATTCTGCTCTTAGATGAAGAATTGCCCATCAGGACTTACACAAATTTCGAATGCTTTGACAATGGACCTGCTGAAAACCACCAATACCATCAGGAGGGATGGATATGGGTTGGTGTTGGCCAAAGCCATTAAGCACAGTCACCAGGGAAACTACAAGTTATTTAATTAATGTTGTAAATAAGCAAAAGAAACAGAGACAAAGGGTGACAGTGCTGCTGGGCACAAACAATTCCTTAAATACAGCCCTTGCTATTAAATTTTTCACGTGTCTCAAACCTCTTCACAAAAGTACACTACCCTACAAATTCAGAGGCTGTGACAACTCCTTATCCACACTTCTGCTACTGAAAAGGAAATTCAACTCTCATCACCAAAGCCTGTAATTGCAGAGGAGTGTGGATGCAACAGGCTCTGCTGGAGCACCTCTAGTAACAGGAGTCTCAGCAGGGGCAATAAGGAGCTCACACCAGCACAACAGAGAGCAGGGTGGCAGTGAGATGTGCCCTACCTGGAATGCCTGCTTTCCAAGAGCTGATCATTTATGGATGACTTTCTGAGATGAATCCTCTCCACCCCAAGGGACTTTGGTGGAGGAAGCCTTGGAGAAAGCTGCGCAGAGCCGGGTCTCTGTGCTGGCACAGGAGCAGAGTCACTGACTGTTGGAAAGGAACATGTATCTTGTTAGCAAAATCCTGGATATTTTTGCCCTCTATGCAAATCTGTGGTCCCTAAACAGAAACACTTTGCACTACAGAGACAATGAGAGGAGCTGTGAATGTAGAAATGCTACCCTGCCTGCACTGAGCTCTTCTCCAGGTAGAAAGGACATCGAAGTGGCTTGTACAGATCTCAGCAGAGATCTGGAGAGATAACACACGGGTTGGGGCTGGGCCAGAGCACCAAGTGTAACTTCCTTGGGAAAACACCTGTTTTAAGTGTGAGCCCCCCCAGAGCTGAGCAGGCAAGCTCAGCCTCTGCAAAGGCCACCTCTTCTCCTTCACCTTCCAGCTCCTGCCTTGAAAATGGCATTTTAAGAATTGGTTTTGAAATGCAACCTAAAAGGAACTGACTTCAAAAGCGACTGAGCGAGCAAAGCCAACTGACAGACACATTTGGCTGAAGGCAATTGGGAAGATGCTGGTTAGATCCTTGCTCTCACTTTGCTTAGGGCACAACCCAGGTCCCATCAGAGCCAACAGGAAACTCCAACTAATACATATAAATGCAGGATGAGCATCACAGAACATGTTCACAAGCCAAAGCCCCAGCTCTACTTCTACTTGTACAAGCAGGAATCAGGTGTAACTGCATTTGAAAGCACCAGATGCATTGTAAAAGTCTAAACTGGGACAAAGTGAGATCAGAATCAGGCTGTAACTGAAAAGTGAGTAATAATTTCAATGATGTTTGTCCCCAGCTGGTGATTATCCAGTTTAAGGGAGAGGCAAGCCAAGTCCTTTCCACCTTGTGGAACAGGGCGTGAATGTGTGTGTCTGTGGGTGTGTGTGTGAAATGAATAAGCTGGGCAAACACCAGACCCATGCAAGATGCAAGCTCACTAGGTAACAGAAACATAAACAGGTTGTTAATATCAGTGACAAGTCTACTTTTTTTCCAAATTTTATAGTAGCCGTGAGGACAGAAGGGCTGGGCAGACCTCCTGGCTCCTAAGTCCCCCAGCTGCTAATCCACCACTTCTGGCCAGGTCCTAGGGCTGAAATATTTGACATACACAGTTCCTTCAGCATGCAGGTTGGTCACATTAAAACCTTCTCAAACAACTCAGATTAGCTCACAGAGCAGAAACTTTCAATAACTAACCTATTATGAGGAAGGACATTCCTGACTAAGCTCTTTTTTCCCCTGCTCTGAAGTAATTTGTCATCAAAACCCAATAAAATAGTAGGCTAAAGGACATGAAGTCAAAGATTCATAGGAAAATAATAAGCAACATACCATCATCATAGGTGGTTGTATCAGACAGGGAGCTGCTCTCAGATGGAATTATATCATCTGTGAAAGAAAACAAGCACTTGAAGTACTGGAGACCCAACATCCATTTCCAAATATCACACACAGTTTATTTTCCACAGCTTCAGAAACAGCTGCTAATTGCAATGCTGCAATCTGCACACTTTAGCCCTCAACAGCCTGAAGACAGTCCTGCTTTGGAGGATATCATGACCTAGTTGTTCTCACTGCTGTTCAGTAAGATACCTCTGTAATTATCAAAGATTTTTTTTTTTCCAGCTGCAGCAGGAATCAGGCCAAGATCTACAAAGGTATTTTCCACTCAGCTTCCAACAGATCTCACAGGGTGTTTTGGTGCTTCAATAGGAGTCAGGAGCCTACACAGACATGTAGATCTTGGCTGCTAGCACTTAATCTCCTTTAGGTACACCTGAAATCCCACCACGTAGGTAGGAAAAGCCTTTTGAAATTTGGCATTTGCTTTTGAATGTTTCGTCAACAGAGAAATTCTGTTTCAATTAAATTAATATAAATCCAGAATAATTTCATTAATTTCCATCAAGTTCTTGCAAATTCCAACAACACAGAGCAGTTAAATGTTGTATGAACACTGCATTCTTTTTTTTTCCTGTTTTATTAGTTATTCCGTAGTGATTTGCTGTACCTGCCTCCCCTCTCACCTTGATATTACACATGAGCACTTGCTCAGAAACAGCCAGTCCTTGCTAAGGTTTAGACCAGAGCAGCAGAGGAATCAGGCTGGTCATAAAGAGCAGCACAAGAGATAATGAACCCACAGAAAAACCTGTTTCTAGGTCATTTCTGACAAGATACAGGGCTGGTGGGGTAAAAATCTCCGTGAACCTCCACCCAAAAGGGATAGGAAGCAACAAAAGGAGACTGGCAGCCACTTCATGTATGACACCTGCTTCCTCCATCACTCATCATGAGCATGCACAGCCTCTGCTGCTCCCTTGCTGTCGTGATTTGCTGTGAGGAAAGGTCTGATTACAAGAAATCCATAAAGACAGCAGCTTTTCAAGAGCAGCAAAACCTGAGGGCTTGTCCCTGCCCTGAGGGGACCTGTCAGCCCACCAAGGATGGCTTGTAGCTCTGCTTTGCAACCTGACACTGGGAAAAAGCTTCAGGGGAGCTAATTCACATGGATTTGACTACACGGTGGTGAAATGTAGAACTGGGCCCAGTGTGGTTGGAAAAAATCCTACCTAATTTAAAAAAAAAAGCCAATGGGCAGCTACACTGCTGGATTCACATGGTCTGCAATGCTAACATATAGGAGAGTTCTGAATTTAAATCCTAAATCTGTGAAATTCCCTGCCAAAGGGGAAGAAACTCCAGGCCACAGATGAAGCAAAAGAAAGGGAGAGTGAAACATGTGGAGCAGGAGACAGTCCAGTGTACTATTTACTTCCCCTCCCTTGGGGGCTGGGTTGAAAATAGCTACGGTTTGATTCACTAAATCAATGTTACTATTTAGCACGTTATTTCCAACGAGTCATTCCTCAAATTCAGAGATGTAAATGACTCATTATTGCTCAGCCTTCTGAAACCCTGTACCTTGAGCCCGAGAGTACCGTCAGCAGCAGTGAAATGTCATAAATCAATTGTTGGAAGGAAATGACAGCTCTGCTTCAGGTAAACAAAGAAACCCTGCAGTGCAAGGGTTGGGAACTGGGAGGAATGTAGCTAACTGCTGGAGAAATACCTGCTGTCTCAGGAAGACCCTCTGACACATGGAGTCTACTCCCTTCTGGCTGTGCCCACCTTCTCAGGCAGCCAACATGCACATCATGTATCAGATGATGGGCTAAATGTATAAGGGCCAATTGCTAAGCTGCTTGTTTGCACAGCAGGACAAAAAATCTGCCTGTGACAAACAGCAGTGACTGTGCATGGATGCTGCCTCACAGGGCTCTTGCTACTCAGGAGCCTTCAGTAGCTTCCTGGTAGTTACTACACATCACGTGTCCCAGGTAAAACAGGACCTCCCACAATTAGTATCAAATTTGATGAGCAATAGACTGGAAAACCAGCTGTTTTCTTCATCTCTGTCAATCAGGAACTAGCTGAGCCACATTAAATTAGTGATCATCAACCTTTCAGAAGAAGCACTTTGTGATGATGGATAGCAGTCCAGTGCTGCTGTGGTTTGTGTTGGGTAAGAATCCAAACCAAACTCTCAAAAGGAACAGGACATGGGGAATGTTTCCCCTGGCAGTGCACAGGAGAAGGATCTCCTCCAGAGAAAATGTGTAAGAGGTTTCATCTTAAGGGTCAGTTAAGAAGGTATCTTGCATTTTCTTTCCCACCTTGTAACTCCCATGAAAAACCTCATTAATGTCACAGAACTGGATTTCCTCTGGGACAGAAGGGGAAAAAGAAATCCAATAAGCATTAACAATGATCTGTATATATATATTTTCCATGGTGGGAAAAAGTAAAACATGTCCTAAAACTGTTCATCACTACAGAAACTAGCAGAGCCTGCAATACCTATGAGCTTTTACTACTCCCAAACTCCTTCAATTGGCTTGGATACTTGCAAGTTTCCATGATTTATCCTATGAAGCAGCAAGAAACCCACCTCTCTGAGGAGAACCACTCTTGCTGAACAGAGGGGCCAAGGAGATCTGCTTTCACTGTGCTCACCACTGGCAAATGGACTGAGCCACAAACCTGTTTGCCACTATTAGCATTCAGAAATCTTGAGCTTTGCTTACATCTCCCTAGAAATGGGTGATTTTAAAATCAAGAAACAAAACCTGTGAATCCAATTTCCTCAATCCTGTGAAAAAAACCTCTCATTTTTACTAGAACTGAAGCCTTGCTGAAAGGAAGGGAGAGAGATCCTGCACGTGGCAGCTCAAACATCCAGCTGCAGCAATGCACTGTGAATTCAGCCACCACACCAGTTTCGGCTGAGATGCTCCTTTCTAACTATAGCACCTTCAGTCTGTACCTGGTGCTGGAACTTGTCTCCACTTGTTCTAAAACTGTGGCTTATTCTGCCCTCAGCCTATAAGCAGTGCACTTATCCTATCAGATGCAGCAATTGCATCTCTTTTTTTTCTTACTTAACTGCCTTGGAGAAGATAAAAATCATACAGATGAGATGTAAACACAGCTTGTAAGGGAGCCAAATTACTACTATTTTTTTTTTCTTTTCCTGTTTTCATCAGAATATGGGGAATTTTTTTGTTTACCTGGTAGAGTAAGAGTTGATTTCTGGGTTGGTTTTTTGCCACACTTGATTCTATACTCGTTTATGGAGTTTTCTATCTCCTGCAGTTTTTTTACAGCATCAGCATAATCTTGCTTTCTTTTCTTCTTCACATTTTTGCAGAGGTCTGGCTCACTGGCAAGTTTCTTTGCAGCTTCCACCAGCTTTTGCTGTATGATAAAATTGCTCTCTAAATCCTGCAAAGTGGGATCCTGCAAATTCATGAGAGGAGTTATTGGCTTGTATCCTGGGTAGAAATTATCAATTAAGGTTAAGATCTGTTGTGGTAACAAAATGAAATTTTGAGCACTGAACACAGACATCCAAAGTTCATACACAAGACAAACTCAGCATATGAAACAGATTTCTATGAGTAGTGTCAGATTAGGAGATGTCTTGAGAAAGGTCCAAAGTTCTCAAACCTGGGTGACATAGACACCTACATTCAGGTATAAACAGCTAAACCTGCTGCTCTGAGTCCAAGCCTGAAAACATCTGTTCAAATTCTCTCTTTCTACATGGAGAAAACAAAAAATGGAAACTGATACCACCATACCTACATAACAAGGAGTTGGAGGTTTTAATTAATTGCTTGTAAACAACTTTGAGATGCTCAGATGAAAGGTGCTGCAGCAGTGCTAAGCAACACATTATTAAATCTCATCAGTAGGCTTTTGTTTCATTTAAGCAGTCTACATCAAATCAGTTTGCTGCAGACAGGGGTTACACCCATCCTGTGAGCCAGAGCAGCAAGTTTTTGGTAAAAGAGAGATGCAAAGTGCCCGACATCTACTTACTACTTGTGTGATACAGGCTTGTTAACAAGTCTCACAGGGAATGAGGAGGAATGGTATGTGTCCAGAAACTCTATAGATCTGAATGACCCTATCTCCAGAGTCAGTCTCTGCCAGCCATGTTTGTATTGGCTTCTTGAGCAATATAGAGAGCTTTTACTTAGGTGGAACTTGCATTAAGCCAGAGATAAATCTCCTGCTGTCACCTGTCACACAACTATGCTCACAGACAGATGATTTTGCAAGGGGGATAGTGCACGCCCCTGCCACGTTCTAGATTCAAACACAATCTCCAAGTGACACAAATCAATGCTTGAGAAAAGGGCTTGCCAAACAGCACGATGAACCTGCTCTTCTCTAAGCAGCAGCAATGTAAATCAAAATTCAAGCAGTGTGGCCAAAACAGGGGATCTTGAGGCCTTTGAAACAGCCAATTTCCTGGCTGTTTCAAAGGGAGCATGGCTGAAATAAGGGTGGTACCCATCAAAATCTCCCAGCCTATGCAAGTGACTGTCCCAGCTGCCTCCTTCTACACAATGAGGGAAGAGATGGATTATTTACAAGCAGCTTTGGCCACAGGTCTGGCCACCCCACCTCTGCTGTGCAAATAGCAGCACTCACCTCTTCACTCAGGAGCAGGTTGTCATCCAGCTTGAATGCTGTGCCAACACGTCTTCTGATCTGGGGAGGTTCCTCTCCAGCACTGAGAGGATACTCCTTGGGCATCTTGCCTGTCAGCTCCTGGGGAACAGAGAGGATTCCACATGAAGGTGCAGTGAGAAAAAGATGCTCACCCACCCTGACCCCAGTGTAAGGTGCAGTTCTCACCGCCTCTCGCAGGCAGATTTTCTTCAGCTCCTCAACTTTCTGAAGCAGTTTTTCCTGAAGGAGTTTCTCTTTCTTCTTTAGCTCCATAATCTTCTCTTTCTTCTGTTCTTCACTAACCTCTGAATCCTGAGAGCCTGAAAAACGCACTCATCAGGGGATATGCAGACAAAAGACTTTTTTTTTTCCTGGTTAAGTAAGCTGAGATGTCCCCAAAGCAATCCAGCCCAGAAAAACACCACATTATTCCAAGTGCAATCTCCAGCTCTCAGGTCAATCAGTAAGCAGTTTTTTAGGAAATCTGTACTTTTTCCAACCCCCAGTGTATATACTTGAATGGCAATTCCCTGGTATACACCCCATAACCCATCACTCAAAATACAAGTAATTGCATTAGTGACATCTACAATATACTTCATAATTTGGCTTTGACTCTGTTTTCAGGATAGACACACCAAGGTTTCCAATCTGGGCTTCACCTCAAGGCACCTACGTGTGGCAGCCAGGCTTTCACCTCCCCCCTTTTCCTCTCTTCCACAGTCAAGGGAGAGGTTTAAAGTCCATTCCAAAGCTGAGCTTTATTTGGAAACATTTCTCTGCTCATTTTTGAGGAAGCTCAGGACTCAGCTCTTGTAACAGGTGCCTAAAGTTAACCTGGATCACTTTTCCCTTGGCACACAGGACTGACAAATTGCTACCAAATTATTTACGGACCAAGAGTATATGGGTGCTTATCCATCTAGCATATTTTTATTTCTTTCTTTAGCTACATGAGGGGAAGCAGCAGGTTATAACATTGGTATTACAGTTTCAGATACACACCTAATACCTGCTTTGGATATGTCACTATTGTTTTCCCTTTCAATATTCACAAGCCCCACTGTACTTCCCTACTTTACATTTACATGAAGGATTACCTGATGAGATCAAACTGCCATTGCTAGCCATAATAAGCTGGTTCTTTGCTTCCAAAGTCCCTAGCTTTGAGACTTTTGGTGTTCCCATCTCTGTCAGGTCCATGGCAATATCATCCAAACTTCTGGCTGAAGGAATTTTTGCCTGAAGGAGTTTACAAAATAAATAAATAAATTCAGCCTTATCAAGTTACCTCTAATTAACTTCAGAACACGGGGTCACAGAAGATGACATTTCACACCTCATCTCCCACTAAATTAAGGGCTAAAGCAGCAGGAGCTCACAGTGCACAGAGCTGTGCTTGTGTTCCTCTCCTCTGCCCCCACAGCCTGAATCACCTCACAGCTCAAAATCTCTTTGCTGTTTGCATCGTGTTCCAAATGAACATGAGAAGGAGACAAAAGAAAAAACAAATTAAACACTGAGACGTGGGAATTCCCTCTTCTGTGATTACACTACCATAGCCCTTAATTGCAGGCAGGCTAAAATGGATCAAATAACAATACTGTCACTAATAGACTGCTCAAAAAGCTGACAAAAATGATTTGTAGTTTTTCTCTGGAGAGTAATTAATCCATGGAAAAAACATACACCGAAGGATACACAGGAAAGGTGTTGAAACTTAGGCCCACAGTAAAATGCCTTATTACTTACTTTGCTTTGCTTTCTGTCCAAGTAGAACTGGTGTTGACTGATTGCCATCACCCAGATGGACTTGATCAGGGAAGTGTTTGCATACCAGGTTTGTACTACCAGCCCACTCTGACCAAAGGTCCTTCTTGACACTGAAATTCTGAGAAGATGAAAAGAAAAGCAGTTTCAAGGCAGGTTCGTTGAGGTTGAAAGTCTCAAATGCCTCTCTTTTAACCAGGCAAGTCTCAGCCTTTATTTTAGATATATGAGTTTTCACATTTCCTTCTCTCCACCACCCAGTGCCCTTCCTCCCTCCTACCCTTCCCTTAACTTTACATTGTTAAGGTTGAAGTCCCTTCTGGTTGGGCCTTACAACATAGAGCAGTAGCAACTACTGTGCCTTTTAGTGCACAATTGTGCCTCTGAGACCACCAGTTGGGTACACTACAAACCTAGAGAGGGCAAGCAGACTGCCATGTCATCCTGAAAAGAGTGGCCAGGCAGGACAGGGGGTCTGGGGGCATCAGCAGAGCATCTCATTGCTCCTCCTGGCCCAGCTGTCCTGTGCCAGAGGTAGAAAAGATGGCAGCAGGAGAAGCAGAAGGGAAGATGTGGAGTTGGAAATTCGCTCTGGGCAAAGGCTCTTTCTCCTTGGGGGGAATCTTAAGCAGAAAGCACAAGAAATTAGCCTGTGGGTGAGCTCCCACCAAAGTCCAGCAGCACTCCTTCAGGTGTCTGAAAGCTTAAGTTCAGAACAGGGAGCATCTCTGACACAGCACAGTAGGTCAGAAGATCACCAAGAAAGTCATGTCCTGGTCCTGCTGGCTGTGTTCCCAGGTCTCTTGCTGCATAGACACATCACAGCAGCCTCTTGGGGAAGGGATTTGTAAAGTGAACAAATTTGGCCATGATAGTCCTCCCTCTGCCCTGGCAATCTGGAAGACCACCACCCAGAACACATCAACAGTTGTTCCAGGTCTCTCACTACAACGAGCCTTTCCCTCTCCAACATCACAGCACTAGCTCTCCATCACCCACAGCCTGGATCCATCTCTGGTCTGCCCTGCCAAATACAGGATGAGGCTCAGCACTGCAAAGCCCAGAGTAAACTCAGGTCTGTGTTGAAGTCAGAGGGACCTCCCATCCTTATCTGCTAACAGGAGATGACAAATCCCCAGCCTGGGTAAAGATTCATCCCACTGCTACATCCCTACTGCCTCCTCCAGCTTTACCTGCGGGGATCGTGTACTTCCACAGCAAATTTCTTCTCACGGAAATAGAGATTTTCCAATTGTTTCCATTGAAATAGCTAGAAGAATTGGGAGAGAGAAGCAGGACACTGTCAGTACAAGAATCACCAGTCTTCTCCCCTCAAGGTTATGTAATTGCAGCAAATTACAGTTCCTGTGTATCTTCAGCTATGGCACAGACTCTGCAATAACAACATCCATAACATCAATTAAAATAAGCATAGAAGTATAAATATATAGGATGCCCCTCAAGTAATTTCATGCTCTTACAGACAATGCATTGCAGATTAAGGATTTTGCCTGTGACATCTATTTCCATCAATAGAACACTTAATTTCACTGATAGAAGTTTCATTTTCTCTCTGATTAAATGCAAAATTACAAAATAATTGCACAAACACTTATGGTCTCTCCCCTCAGTCAAAACATCCTAGGGAATGGCAGCAGTTCTGGGAAAACCAAGACCTTTATCTACTGAAGATACTGGGTGAGAGATTCAGCATGACATTTTGGAGCAGGGGTACAACATGTGCAGAGAAAGCAGCTACAAGAGGAAGCCACTCCACAACAGATACTTCTGTAAGAAAACCACAGATTTCCTGCAAAAAGCCAGCTGGGAGAAGAGATCAAAGTCACCAGGGATTGGCAGCTGCACCCCGTGGGATCAGAATCTCATACCAAACCGCTCTCCCTTTGCAGCAGCATTAGCCACCCTTGGGGGGCTGCATCTTCTCAGCCCAACTTTGTTCCCCTGCCCCTCAGTGCAGGTTTCTGCTGAGCACCACCCTCCTGCTCCTTATTCAGAAGTGCCAGGGTGTGCGGGTGCACAGGGAGACCTGTACAGTGTCCCCCAGGGAGGTCACCTGAAGATAACAGGGTGCAGAAGTGCAGCAGTCCATGCTGTAGTTTATAGCTGGCTACTTTCCAGAGATAGAGCCCGTGCAGAGGTAGCCGAGGCATTTCCACCCAGAAGCAATGTTAAGTGGGAGAGCTCAGCTTGGCAATGTCAGTGATCCAGCCGAGGCACCCAGGACATGACACTGACCCACTCCTTCCCCACAGGAGTTTTTCAGAAGCCTCCAAGGGTGCAGCCATCCCACCACAAGTCCCCAGGGCACGTGACATTTCCACTGGCCTCTGCCAAACTCCAACACACAGGGCTCCCAGTACAGAAGAACTTCAAGTTTTGTGAAAAAAAATCATGTATCACCCCACGCTGCGTTTGAAACATTCTTAACATGGATCATAAATGAAACACAATCCAGTAAACGAAACATAGCCCAGTGCATGTGTTTGTGGGGAAAAATCTGGCTCTTTCAAGTGACCTTACCCTCGTTTATTTAAAACTTTACTTTCTAGCACTGCCATTTATTACAGATCCTGCTACATGAAAAAAAAAAAAAAAAAAGCAGCAAGGGGAAATGTTATTTACTTGAACCAATAAGTAATTTTCTAGATGACTGTGGAAGTTTTACTCTGCTCCTGAAGTAAGCTGATCTTTGTATTAAAGGCACCTTGTCTAATCACACTGCTTTCAGAAGTGCCCTCTTTAAAACTTGGCATTGAACTATTTAAACAAATATGTACTTAAGGAAAAAAAAAATCAATAATAAATTAGAAAGAAAACAGCTCGGGCAGTACATAAGGGCATTGAGCAACAGCACCCATGGGTGCTCCAGCACGCGGGGATCCCCGCCGGCAACTCGGCCAACTCCCCTCCCGGCACAGCTCCCTCCCCGGCACTCACCTCCCCGCACCACCGGACCCTCTGGACAGCATCAAGGGCAACATGAGTCGAGCAGAGCGAGCGGTGGCCGCCGGGCCATCCCTCCCTGCCGCCGGCCACCCCTCGGTGCGGCGCCGGCTTCACCTCCCACTACTGACACACTCCTGACATCACCGCCGCCTCTCCCGGCAGCGACGCCTCCCCGACCCACCCTTTCCCCCAGATCAAGGCAAAACCGAACCCAGCAGAGAACAGAAGGGGGTTTCTACCGCGAGGCTGCAGCCCTTGGGAGGACCCCGAGCCCCGCTGTGGGGGTGAGGTGGGAGAAAGCGCGGCCGGGGGGGCTGAGGGGCCAGGCCAGGTCCCCATGGCGGCCGAGTGCCGGCCCCGCTGGCGTTGACTCACACCCGAGAGGCAACAGGTTCAACCAGAAGCATCATGCTGTGTTCCCGGCCACCCCGCTCCCACGCTTGTAAAAACGATGGGCGTTGCTTCCAATATGACGTGTGGAAAAAAAAACCAAAAACCAAAAGAAAAAACCCAACCACCAAACCCGCCTCGCTGCCTGTTATCGGTGGTGGGTGATGACACCCCCGCGTCCCCTCCATCACTTCCTCTGGGCTTTTCCCCCTCCGGACACACTTGGCATTCCCGAGGGCTGCGGGAGAAGGGGTCACCTGGCCTAGGTGAGCAAAAGGGGCAAGAGGATCATGTTTGGCAAGGGGACAAAATGCAGCTGTCCCACTACCCTGAGCAGCCTCCTGCCCGGGCAGAGGGACCCAGCAGCACCTCAAGGGTCTGGGTAGAGCCTTCCGTGAGGGGCTGCCTGTGCAATTCCAAAGCCCCTGGGTGAGAACCAGCCCTGATCATCTGCTTCGGAGAAGGAAGGAAAGGAAAAAAAAAAAAGCCTTTGCATTAGTAAGGAAACCTGCGTGGAATTGCCTCAGGATGTGGGTAGAGCTTTGCCCCATTTCCTCCCCACCCTGTGAGATCCATCCCAGCCCAAGAAGGAGCTGACGGGTGTCCAAAGCACTTGCAGCCGGGTACATTCAGCACAAAGACATTTGCCTCCTTGCCCAGAGACACGCGGGACTGGCACAATTCCAGCTCCCCCCTCTGCTGCTCCACTGCAGGAGATGGGGAAGCAGTGTTTGAAGTTCTGCACACAGGACACGTTTTGGCTCTTACAGACTGGAAAGTGCCCTGTCCTTAAGCTATCTCACTTAATGAAAAATATAAGCTCTCAACAATCAACTCCTCTGACAAACCCTCCTGCAGTCAGATCCTTAACCAAAAAGCAAAAAAGACCAATGATTATAAGAGTAGCTTCAGAATAATTTCAGGACTAATAATATTTACATAGGTGCACTTCAAAATAATCATGACAATGTATTAATGAGTTGCTGGCTAACATGTCTGGATTCATGAAGACAAGAGGGGGGAAAAAAAGGCCTCAATACAAAGGCAAAAGAAAAAGTAATAAAGAACCAACCAGAGTAAACCAAATGAAATTCTATAAACCCCTTCATTTCTAAATTGTGGCCAAAAGGCAATACTCAGGAACCTGTCACTGCACCAGTTTTCCTGCTCCTTTCAAATACTCCCTAACTCTGTATAGGCATGTTTCTACATCACTCCTGATTTCAAATCTTCCCTAAACTACATGCATATTAAAAGACAAAAGAGTTGTAAAAAAAGAGATCTGGAAATCTCAAACTGGTTTTTGAGGGCTGGAAGAACAATTAGGAATAATTAAAATGTTTTTTGTGGAAGTTTTGCAATGTATGTTCCTATTAGCTGGATGATTAGGTCCAACTAAGCTAATGAATGTTTTCTTAATAGCCTTCCCATCCATTTAGATTTCCAGATCCTGAAAGGGTCCTGAAAATTCCCTTTGAGCAGTGTAGCATGGGCTGCCTGACTGACTACAGGCAAAATTTGGCCTGGACAAGGTTTGTTTTCTAGGTCTTTAAGTGGAGGACAGAAGTGCAAAGCTCCCTGATCACACCTCATTACTCAGGCACCTCTGTGTACCAGCCAGACTCCTACAATACAACCCCTGCTTTTGCCAGCCTCTGAGTTCAAGCTTCCTGCATTTCTGCTGTGATCCTCTTCAAGATACTACAGAGCACTGAACAAAAAGCTATCATCCTCCTAACCCTCTTTACCCCATACAAAAAGAGTTGTAATTGTAGTCTGAGACACAGAACAGACACGATCTGCTTAAGTAGTGAAACAACTTAATAAAAGCAGCATCTGGGTTTTTACCTGGCTGATCTCACATCCAGTTTTGAATAAAATGCAAGTTTGTCTGCAGGAGCTTGCTGGCTCAGAAAAACGGCCCCATCAGGATTGCAAGCAGGAGCTGGCAGAGCCCCCACCTTGAGAGACGTGCAAGAGAGCTGTTCAGGGGCCCTTGGATTAATATTCCCATCAGCATTTTGTTTACAAAAAGACTAAAAAAGGTTACAAGATTTTAAGGGTTGTAGAGGTTGTGTGGCCAAGCATTGCACCAGCCATAGGCACAGCACATACCAGGGTTGAACTGGGGATGTTGCCAAGGTTGATAGCAAATTCTGACTAAAAACTCAATTAACCAGGTCTTTGATTCCCCACCCAAGGGATCTCTGGGGTAAGGTCAGTGTGGAAGAGCAAGGCACCGTGCAGTGTTTGTGGCAGCCTTTCCCTGTGGAAGCATTTTCAGAGCAACTCGAGGTATGTGCAGTGCCTGTGAGGGGGTTCTACAACCAGCATCCCAAGAACTGGCTGGGAACAACAATCTCCGGACAAATCTGGCAATTCAGACCAAGGAAACACAAAATCTCTCTGCCCACAGGAATGCACCCCACCCCAATGAAGGAAACTGCCACCCTGCCAGCAATGCTGGAAGGACTGTGTTTCAGCCCCTGTACTGCAGGAAACCAAAATCATTTTGGTTTCAATTGCTGTGCCTGATCACAGAGAGAGGCATTTGAGAAGGTGGCAGGAGAGCTGAACTAACCCACCTGCAGCAACTTCAGAGAGAAGGCAGCAGACAACTCCCACCTGAGCCAGCAGAAATTGGCAGAGCTCACCTGGAGGCATCCTTCATCTCTTCCATATTAATCCATTTCTCTAAAAACCTCTCCAAACGCATTTTTATCTAACACAATATGATCCATCCTTGCTCACTTATCACTAGCCCCAGCATTAACAAGAATCAGAGATGACTCAGCATCAAACTGTCCCAAAAGGCCTCTGTTTTAGGGTAGGTGACACTCAAGCAACTTTCTGCACATCTGGAAGGAACTGAATTTCAAAGCAGACTTATAACAGCTATGTGTTTATTTTAAGTATTTTTTTGTGAGCTTAGTTTCTTATGTCTAAACCAATGGCTTCTACTCAGTGAGAAATAAACACCATAAAAGAAATCTCTGCCTAATTAGATCTGCCTGCTGAGAAGCCTATACAAATGCTCTTGTGCTCTGAGCCATTCAGCAAAGCAGGACAGCAAATTTACATTAAGTAAATATTCTGCAAGGGAAAACTTCCAGCACAAGCACTCGGTATATGTTGAATTATAAGAAAAATATAATAAATTTTACTCACTTGAAAAGTAGTATATTCTAACAAAAACACTTCTGAGAACATAATGTGTTCAAGACAACCAGCATTAGAATTGAAATTCTTGTAGATTTGAAACAATACCATAGCGAGATTAGTTGTTCTCTTCAGACATTATAGAGTTCATTTATCACCAGGGAGTCTCCCACAGAAACACAATGAAGTGGGAGAACAAGTCAAAAAGCCAGCAAGCTGCCTTCTCAAATTCCCATCCCTTAGAGGATCACCATGTATTGGCTGAAGGCAGAATAAACTCAGCTCATACCATAATCCACACTCCATAAACAAGAAGAGGCATTGTTTATCTCACGAGTGAGGAGAACAGGGGCAGAAATAAAAGGGAGATCTATTTTGAAATGGCATATGAAGTCCTGGGATCTGTTTTATGCTTTTCCTAATTGATTGAGAGGAGATGGGGGACAGGATCTTGGCATGCCACTCCACAGTGAGCAGGAGGCATTTCTCCAAGGAGGAGGCATCTCTGGGTATTAACTGCAGCTGAAGGGAGAAAATGTTTGCAAAGCAGCAAGACTGCAGAGTTAATCCCAGGTCTGTGCTGAAATCTGAACATGGGTTGCCAAACCCAGTCTTTTTTATGCTCTTTGAGACCTCAGGATTATAATGAGCTAAACTCAGTATAACCCCCAGTCAGTGTGGAACCACTGCTTTTATCTGCAAAGAAAAAAGACAATTCTCATAAATGAGACAAGAAATAATTCCCCATTTTCAGTTTATTACAGCACTGGAGCACTGTGCTTCCCTCAGTGCCCATCAGTTCACAGTCCCAGGCGATGAGGAAAACATGGTCTCGCCTCACTAGAAACCACTTCCAAAGTGATCCAAGCTTTCCAGAGGAACAGCAACAGAACTCCTTTCCCCAGACCATCTCAGGTCACCCAGCAAAATATTAATAGCCAGGCTCAAACCACCCCAGCCAGCTCTACAAAGACAGACATGGCAGGTTCTCCTGGTCCAGCCCTGAGTTACACACTGTCCTGTCCAACAACACACATTCCCCTCACGGGTGACTGGCTGTAAACGTGCAAGTGTTGGCAAAGCTGGGTGATAGGCATCTGGAGATTGCTTCACCCAGCTCTGGCGTGCAAGTTGTTTCCTGTGAAGGGTGCTCAATCTTGGACTTCACACAACAATGTTGATCCAACAACAAAATCTTGGGATAACCACTGTGCTCCAAGGCTCGTATTTAGGTCTCTTTGCCTAAAGACCTACTTGGATCAAGCCAAAAGATTTCACTTTTTGAGAAGGATGGTTATACTTGTTGAGATTTAATTGATGCTACATTAATGAGTGAAGGTAAATTTATCTATTTTTAAATTATTATTTTAAACATTTTATTCTGAATATGGACTTGGCTCTTCCCAGATGTTTATGATGAACACCTCAAGCAAATGCAGCTACATCCAACAGAAGCCATTAGCACTGCAGAAAAGTCAAGAGGCAGAAGAAAACCCACTGGTGTGAATTCAGCTGGAGCACAGGCACCACTTTGTGTTCAAAGCCTCCACCTGAAACTCAGCAGCTTTCCCCCTGCAGTCAGCAACACAGAGGTTTGCACACCCAGAGATCACTTGTACCTTTAAAATTAGGAAAGGCCATCTTGGTCTCCATTAAACTTGGACTCAGCCTTTCCTTTTATTGAGCTCATCAGCTACATGTATATTTAAACATCAGTCACTGGAGAAGTGGAACACAATAAGGATGCTCTTTCCCAGATGGCTAGGGATAAACACAACAGCACTTTTGATCCACAGTATAAACAGCAGGATAACACCAGCATATGGCAGTTGTGAGTTTGGCTCCATCCCGAAAAGCAAAGCAAGAAGATTCTGCTAAACCCAGCAAAACTAGCAGCTTTGCTTCAAAAAACAGGCACAGTTTACAGGCCTCCTCTTGCCTGATGCTTTGGAAAGGACTGTGCTTGCTGACTCCCTGAGATTCAGGGAAGGCTATACAGGCTCTTTCTCTCTGAAATAGATTCTGTATACATTCAAAATTATGAACAATAAGGGTTAAGAGGAAATTTCTGCCTGCTGCATCACAGGCAGCAAGGCCATAGCTACACTGAAATGAACAGCAGTGTCTCAATACTTGAACTCCAAAACCAAGTCTGGACGTGGGTGCCTCTCTAGATCTAGCATCTGCTTTCCTCCAGAAAGTGATCTGATTCCAATTACTTCCATGCACTTTGTACTTTTCAAACTCTGAAACAATTTCTGCATAAAGTGTTTGCATATTTAGCCAAGTCTTACAAGTCATCATGACTGAGGACAAGCTATGGCTTAAGTCATTTTTGCCCCCTCCAAATCTGTAAGGATACTACAGACTTATCCATCACAACTTATTCAGTCAGCTTACTGGTGTTAAACCTTCCCTTTACATTTAGGCTCCTCTCTCCCACATTGCCTTTCAATTTATATCCTCTGTTGTGTAATTACAGCTACAGTAAAGCAGACTACTACAATTTCCATTGTAACACTTGGAGTGCAGAGGTGACTTTTTTTTCTATCTTATTTTTCTTAAGCACAACTCCTTCTGCATTCAAAGGCAACGCCTCATAACAAACTGTAGCAGGGTGTGACTTGGTATCTGGGCCCTGCTGACCTTAAAAAAATTGTCTTAATCTGCCTGATTGATGTTGTAAAACTGAAATCCCACAAGCATAAAAACTGCTTGGCAAAGCAATGCTTCTAGCCAGGAAGGCTACATTTTCTTGGAGAGCATTGCTTGTCACAGCTGGACAGCTTAGCTAGAGACAGATCCATGTTTAACCTGACCATAAAAATCTTGTTGCCTAAAACCAGGGAAGTGCTCAAGAGAGAGAGGATCTCCTTGCTACTCTCTCTTTGATGATCAATAGCTGCATAAGCATTGACTTGATTTTCTAGGGTTCCTCTTGTTCATTTGAGCAGGCATAGTGAGAAAGACCTGGGACAAAACTATGTGCTTTGCTAAACACCATAAAACACAGACCTATGAGTTCAGCCTTGGACACCCAGGTATATAAAAACATACCAAGAGAAACCAAGTCATAGCCTGCTCTGGAAAAAAGAGAAGATAAAATTGGAAGCTTGAAGGGGAATTACTTTTAACAAGGAAGTTTTGTTAAGCTGTGTTTTTTGGCACAAATACACTAAACAATATAATTCTGCAAATGTAAAATTCCCTGGCAGGAAATACACACTTATTGTGAACTCCTGCCCAGATCATTCCTGGGGAAGGGGAACAGCAAAACCCCAGATCTCCAGCTCATGGCTTAAGATGTTTCAACAAAGCCATGACCAGAAAGAAACCACACAGTCCAACAGAGCAGCTCCTGCACATGCAGCCCTGGCTCCTTCCCCCCAGCCAAAGGGGTTGAATAACTCTTCAAAGACTTTCAGGGCTCAGTCTGCTCTCAAAGAGACACACATGTGGCTACAGGATGGGCAAGCTGCTCACACATCACCTGCTTGTGTTGCATGATGGGTTTCCAAGGCACTGGCAGAAGGAGCTCTTAGGGCTCTCTGATGGAGGCTCTGAGGGAGCCAGCAGTGAAATATGGGACCCTCTACCCTGCTTAGCCAACAAGGGATGGTGTTGGCAGAGCTCACTCTGTGGGAGACAGGCTGGGAAGCAGGGAGATAGAAAATGAGAGGAACAACTTCCAGTATTTGGCATTTACTCTCAATCCCCCCTGACAATTTGTTGCATCATGGAAACCTACAGTTGCCCAACTGTGGGTTGTTTCATGCAGCTCCCCTCATATTTCATGGATATCAGCAGAGCCTCTTATCAGTTCACACACAGAATACACCTACAAAAGCTAAGTGAAAACACTGCACAAGACCTTTAGTTTGGGACTTGGACAAACTCAGTTGCTTCATACTTCCATACTTATCCCTGGAGGCTGCCAAAATTCCTGTCCAGACTCTCCCCAGACAACCAAACTCAAGATGACACACAAGCCAAAGCTCCCAAAGGGAGTTTCCACTATCTGTAGGAGAGGGAGAGCTTTACTGCCTCATTGCCAGCAGAATTCTCCTGCCTTCAACCCTTGGCCTTTTGCTCACTAGTCTAATAAGCAACAGCTTAAAAATGTATATTCTGACATGCAACACCATCCCACCTCCTCCTGAAAAAGTCAGATAAAGAAAAAACAACTTACTTTTCTGGGCTTCACTTTGTCTTGCAAGTCGTACTGGCCTATTCCTTTGTAGCTTATTCCAAGCCACCACGGGATTCCTTGTTTATCCTGAAAAATAGATGCCTCTATGAACAAAGAGCTACTTCTGAATTACACAATTCCCAGATTACAGCCCATTTCATTCTGTGACAGGTACAGATAAGTATGGAACAAAGGAGCTTTTTTTTTTTCCCCTTTTGCAAACAAACTGATGGAAGTGGATTGCTGGAGTGAACGTGGAAATTTTCTCTTCCTGCAAGAACTAGGCAGTGGTTGTGCAAAGTGGACAAAAAAAAGCAGATGCTGCCAAAAGAAAGGTGGTGAACTCATTGCAGGAGTGGTTGTGAGATGGGGAAGGATACAGGAAAAAAAACCAAACAAGCTGTGGCCAATGACTGCATCCACTAAACTCAGGAAACTCAGGCATGGACAGCTGCAGGAGGAGAGAACAGTGCAAAACATCAGCTTCTCAGGTACCACAGTCATGGCCATGACTCAGTCAGGAGACATCATCTCTGCTGAGCTCTTCTGCACAAAACACTTGGGCCCAGGCTCTGCTCTACAAATGGGAATAAATGGTGTATTTCCAGTACTCTCCAAAAATATTTCTCATCATTTCCCCACTCCAAGTATGCACCCACTAATCACCTGCCACTCAGTAGTCTTTTCTGCACTGTATTTTTTACTAATCTTGATTAGAAATATCTCTGGGGAAAATAGTAACTCCTCCAGATGTAGAAGTGATATTCAGTTTAATTAAGATTATATGAATTTTGCTCCTGGTAGGATTACAGACAGTTTTACAAAGATTCTTTTCTGTCTTCTGTAGCACATAATGCTTTGCTGTTCTCTGGAAACAATTCTTACATAATATTGAAGGGGGGATGGAAATTACAGAGGTTGAAAAAGGCCAGGTTTAGTACTGATAGAAGGGTACCAAATCATCAAACTACTCCTATAGGAATGTAATCACACATCATAAGCTAAGCAATCACATTATCTATGAGCATTTACTAACCTTCACTCCATAGTAATGAACTCCATATGTTGGCAAAGCTTCCACTACTTTCATGTACCTGTAGACAGATTTATAGTGTATCAGATTATTTTCTCTGGAGGGAATAATATCTATTAACATTTTATTTGTCACACATTCAGTACATGACATTTATCATTTCAACATAGTCAAGGTTTTAATAATTGAAGGCCCATGTTCTCATAAGAAAAAAAAATTCAGCATCCAGGCTTGGGGAAAGAGGTGATATTTTGGCCCTGCTAAAACAATTTTTAAATCTTTATAATAAAGTATTCAATCTCTTATCAGAAGGTCTGAGAACTCAAAGTAAAATTCTGAACTGAACTTGTGAGCCTTATGGGAAATGTTGTCAGCAAAGACCTGCCTAGAATTACTCCATTACGGTGCTCTGGTTACAATGGAGAGGCTCCAAAGGCAAGTGTTTATGCCATTGTACTTGGACAATCTTTTTCCCTTGATCCTATTGAAAGAAGCCCTTGAGTTATGGAGAGTTACAGGCATGGAAGTATGTGAAAAAAAAAAAAGAAAACTACAATTGTCTACATCATGCAATCATGGCAGTTGTCTCAAACTTCTTGGTTTGCAACACATCCCAACTGCATTTCCCTGCAGAAGTACATTAATATTAATGATAAATTAGAAATAAATTCCACAGGCTCTGTATGCATCTTGAAAGACCTTATTCTCTTAAAGTCTAATCCTAAAGGTTTCAACAAATATGCCTTTGTTTTTTTTTAATAGGACCTAAGGTAATATTCACCCTGAAGTCTGGTGTGAAAACTAATTGATAGCAAGTACGGTATGGAGAGGAGTCTCCCAGTATAGCAAGGTTCAAATAATTTATTTTATATTTGAAGCACCTGAATGAGGACACACAACTTCCACTGCAATCCTGTGAAGTGTGAAACTTCAAATCATTTAACTTTGAAATGTGACTCAGAAGAGAATCCAACAGATAGTAAAGGTCACAAGAGATAATGACCAAAACAGTCTGCATTGATACTTCAGCAACAAAAAGTAAAAATACCATCTTCACAAATTAACAAGTGTTATACTCACTGAACAATGGCTTGTCCTCTGGTCAGACCTTTAATTTGTGTATAATGCTCAATTACTCTGTCCTCACTGCAAAACAAGCAAAAAAACCAATTCAGTGGCTCAGTGACTTTTTCCACATGTGACAGTATCTGCTGAAATTCAGCCTCCTGCTCAAGAGTGTCACTCTGTCCATTTCTTGCTCTGCTTTACATTCTGTTTCTTAGTGAGTTCTTTCCCACCCTTCATGAGGCAGTGTAGAGATGCCTGGCTGATCCCCACCATGGCACTCCGTGTTCCAGCCTAATGAACGCATCGCTTCGGACCAGCCTGCCCTGCTGCAGATGCTGCTGCACAGTAATGGTACTAACTGTATACATTCATTTTTAAGTTCTGCAGGACCAAAACTTCAAAAGGACAGTTAATGCTCCATATGGAAGAGAGAAAAAGTTAAATGATAAATGTTTTCCTTCCCAGGTATTTTTTTCCCTCCTGACATTTCACAGGTGAAAAAAAAAACCCATATAGATTTGTCAGCAATTTTTTGCTGACAGTTTTTTGCATCTTTCCTGTTTACACTTCAGCATTTTGGCTTTGTGGGATGCAAAATTAAATATGTACTTGTCAGAAAAAGGCAAAGAAAAATCCAGCAGTACTCATTCTGGAAAAGAGCAAGCTAAAAATCCATCAGGTATACATTAAGCTTAAAAGAGTGAAACAAATCAGGGAGTCAAACGTGCAGGAAGGACATCAATTCCAAGGAAACAATACCATTGATTGATCCCAAACAGCAGATTCTAGCCACAAAACTGGACCTGCCTTTCCATTTCCAGCTTTTCTAGCTTCATTTTCTCCCCCCACTGTCCTGCTGAGGAGAGCAGCTGGGTGGGCAGCTGGCAGCCAACCAAGGTCAATGCACCACAGAAGCTCCACTGGAAGACAGCTGAAGAACAAGGTGCTCTTTGCAAACGAGTCTTGGCTGGAGTTCAGATTTTGTTTCTTCCTAAGGCATGGTCCCCTCATATTCTGATCCAGCAGATTCTGATCCAGCAATTTAATCCAAGTGAACTTTCAATGAGGGATTTGCATCAGATCTTGCATAATTTATAACCTTCTAAAAACTGGAAATGCTTGAACACCAGCAATTAACTTCAAGTCCTCTATCGTAGAAACTGGAAACTTTCTTTTAAAAGAGTTTGCAAAACTGTTTAAAAGTGGTCTTGTCATTACCATTGAGAGCAGAATTTACATTTTTAATTAAAGAGCTCACCAGTAAGCCAGTGATGGATGCTCCTGCAGTGTCTTGGTAGGAAAGACAGGCAGCGTCTTCAAGTCTTTTCTGGTGTTTTCATCACTAAAAACCAAAAATGGCACAGAGTCACTGCCAGTGAATCACAGATGCAAATCACTAGTTTCAGGAGGAAAGGGTTGTATTTTCTACTCAAGAACCTGCTGCCTTGCCCCGTATCAGACTGTCATGGCAACGTAATTTTATAGGCCCTCTCACATGACAATGATGTATATGGTGTCACACAGGCTCATGTTATAACTCATTATAGAGACACGTGATGCTCTGGCCACTGTGACGGGAGCACCATATCAATATTTATTTTGCACACACTCATTCTATTTGCCGAGTGGAATGTGAGCCCTGAAACAGCTGCAGAAGGGAAGCCTCTGCCCAAAAGCAAGGCTTGTAGTGCTAATTTTTGCTTTATCTTTATCTAAATCCGACCTCCAGACCATAAATTTCATGAAGCAGCATGGCATTTGTCAAGTCTCACCATTTAACAGCGACCTGATTCAAAACAAAGGCTTTCCATTCATACACTTTAAAGCATTTTTGCTGAAAACAGCTCTCCTTGACTGCTCATTCTACAGAAAGTTCAAATATTTTGGACTCCAGGCCCAGCCTGGAATGAAATGAAAGTTGAAGTATGCGAGTGCAGTTTGTCACAACGTCGTCACCTCCAGCTGAAGTTTCAAGAAACCATTTACAGGCCTCAGTAAAATGGTGAATTTTTTTCCTTATATGCTCCATTAATTAATCAACTGAAGTTGCATGCCTCATTTCTGCAGGATTTCTGCGTGCCTTCACAGCAGCACCAACAAGCACCAACATGACTTGTCTATGTGAAGAATGCATCAGTCACGTCCATAGGCATCCACCTGAACTTCTGCATCCGCACTTTCCTTGAAGGTGTTTTCCTGCTCCCGACCTCTATGTTCATTGGATTCCTCTATTAGAGACCTCACCTGAGCGACGTTCCCCTCTTCCCTCCAAATCAGCACCCTGCGAGGCAGGAGAGCAGACAGGAGCCCAGAAACTCTTCTGTGGGCACCACAGATCAATCCCTGCAGTCAGGGGAGGCAGATGTTGACACTGAAGGCACAGTCAGTGGAAGCTTTTGGCTTCTTGGTGAGCACAGGGGCTAATGGCTCTGCAACCTTCTTCCCCAAGCTCTGACAATGAGCCTCAAGCCTGACTAAGAAGGACCACCTCTAGGGATGAGGAAACAGTTCAATCAAGGGCCTATTTATTCTCCAACCTCTTTGATGAAGTTGCCAAGAAGGGGGTCAATTAGCGCCGAGGAGCTGTTGTTGCTGAGCTTTGCTGGGGCTCTTCTGCCAGGAACATGCTCTTTTCTTTGCATGCTGGCCAGCACCCAAGGGCCACAAACAGGGACAGATGAGTAGAAAATCAGGGATCTCTCCTCCCACTGCCCTAATACAGCCAATGCTCACAAAAGCTGAGGGGGATTTACTCACCCCTTAAAAGCCCTTTCTGATGGTATCAGAAGGCTGCAGGACATCTCAGCTGGTAGGTTACCAGGGGGTTGTAGGGACACTTGAAAATGCAGAGAGCCTCCTGAGGCCTCAGAACTAGAGCAAAAAATGAAGCACAAGAGAAACCCAAGCCTTGAGCAACCTGGCCTGATCTCACAGCTGACTCCTCTCAGAGCAGGAGGTTTGGCCAGACAACCTCCTGAGGTCCCTTCCAACTTCAATCATGGACTCACAGGAGAATTGATTATTACAGTAAAAATTTCCTCCTATTTTTAAGCCTGACTGATCACTGCAATAGCTGTTGTAGCAGTTGGTGTTGGCAGGGACATGCAACGAAGTAGGAGAGGTTTTGGAAGGAAGCAATAACAAAATAGCTTTTTTTTTGCCCAGCGAAAGGGCTGTTCCTCTAAATATAGATTCTAAAGCCACAACATTCATAACCAGTGGTTTAATGGCTGGTCTCTAAAACCTTATTTAGAAACCTCACTGCCTGTGAACAACAAAACGCCCAAGCAAGGGCTGAAGCACTAAGGAGGCTGATGCCAGGGGACAAGAGCTAAGCAATGGCAGCCAGGCAAGGGGGACAGGTCACTGTCACCAGTGCAGCTGGGTGGAGAGCTCCCAAGCCCTCCTTTTCCAACCATTACGGGACCAGCAGCCTCCCCATCATCGATCCTCTGCAGAAATGCCATGAATCCTGGAAGTTGCATCCTTACCATGCTCTGAAATACCACTTTTTGAGCAAGTTATGGCCTCCATGAGGCTGCTCACCTTCCCATTTGGTTTTTGGGCCCCTCATCTCTGCACCTGATTGACTAGCAACTTCATCCTCATCGAATGACAAAACAAGGGCCCTAGTCAGTTAAGCTCTGAGTGATGAACAGCAGCTCATCAGTATGGAAAGGTCTACCACTGAATTTAAACTGAGTGCCAGCCAGCCAGCACACCCACCCCCCCAACAAGGTTTGTGGGCTCTGAGCTGGGACATACAGTGAACAAAAGGCTGCAATCATGGTTGTGCCATGAGGCAGGACCTGTCCCTCCAGCACTGACACAGAACCACAAGCCATGGTGCAGTTCATTAGCAGGCAGAAGCCACAAATCTGTGATAACTTACCCAAAAAGGACTTTTAAGTCTCCAAGAAGGCAAATGAGGGTAATTTTTTTTTTTCCTGCACAATTTTAAGATAAAGCATGAAATAATCCTAGAAAAATGTGAAAGACCTGATAGAAACAGGGCACTGCTCCTTGCAGGCTGGATGCCTTCAGACATCACAGGCTGGCACGCAGCAGCCCAGATCTGCTGACTGCGTGCCCAAGGATTAGCATTTGGGATGATTCACGGCTTCAGGGATAATAAAAGCCTCAAATGGTCCTCCCCCTCCTTGCTGAGAGTTCATTATCACTTCATCTGCACCAAGGAGCCCAAGCACGTCTCCCCCTTGACCTTCAGAATCACTTTCCCAAGCCCTTTGAGACCCAACCGTTCCCCAGAAGTGACAACTGCAGACAGCAGGGGCGACGGTTTGAATTATTACCTGTTCCTGTTTGGTTTCACAACAGTCCCAGGGCAACACAGATATCACAGGGCAGACAGCTCGGGCTCCAGATGTCCAACCGTCTACACTATCCACCAGCCAAACACACCAGTGTTGTATTTGGCCTGCCCATGGCCAGTTCTCATCAGGGTAGGAGGACTTGGCTGTCAGGACAGAGGTCCACTTGCATTTCATCTGACCTCTGCTACGGAGGGGGCTTCTTAACTGGTGGTTCTTGGCATGATTGCAATGTATCAAACCACCCACACTCAATGAGACTGACCATATTCTTGGCAAAAGGTTTGTTTATTCCCCAGGAGGAGAATATGGGCAACTCATCTCAAGTATTTTTCCATTATGGAAAGAAGAATTCAAGAAAACAAGCAGCTAGACCTTTTCTTTCCTATTCCACCCTCTAAATGGGAGTTTTTCTCTCTGGCACATATCAAGCAGAAATTTGATCGATCTGGGCAATATCAATGAAAACCTACAACCTCCTCACACCAAACCTCAGCTTGCACTCTTGCTACTGTCCGTACTTAATTTTCTGTCCCAACATGAGCAAACACTGGGCATGATGCTGTCCCCAGCAGCATGCCTTGCTCCAGGGCAATGGAAGGGCAGCTTGTCTCTAAATCAACCAGTAGCCACGTTTAATCCCATACCACACCATGAACAGGAGTTCCCACATTCAAAGTACCAGCTCTAGCAGCAAAGCAGGACCAATCCCACAGGTTTGCTATGACCTGCTGATGTTCCAGGGAAATTTTAGGCATCTTGCTCTAAAACCCCACCAGAAATCTGGGAAGGAACCAAGCCAGACTAAGGTGGCACGCTCTGCCTAAAGCACATTACTGAAAATTTTAAATGACTTACATATTTATGCTCCCAGAAAGAGCATTTTCACAGCTTGTAATTGAGTGATACAACACTCCCTGCTAGGCAAAGATTTACAAAACTGTGCTAATTAGGAACATTTATCAATGGCTGCCCAGACTTTTCCCTATGCCCACTGTCAAAAAGAGCTTATGCCTGTTGCTAACCCAGGTAAAAGCTCAGGCGTAATAAGACGTGGTTAATGAGATTAGCATAAAACATGAAGGGCCACAGACACACCCAGAGCAGCAAAAGCAGTATATTGGACTCTAACATAAAAGCCTATTAGCCCACGTCATCTTTGTAAATATTAACAACTTGATAAGAAGAGGACTTCAGACAACTTCCCACCGACTACAGCACTGGCAGGTGTGTCTACCTCTGCTGAATTGCATTAATAACTCTTTATAGGATGGGAATTTATCCCTGTGGAGAGTGCATTATATAGTGAGCTTTTTCTGTTCTCAAAGCCTCTTGACCTCACCTAAATACTTACTCTTGTGTTGCTCTGTGATCATTGGAATTAATCAACTCCTGGGTCTTTCTGAATGTCCCTATTTAATATGTGGTTAATTCTGGAAACAAATTTTAGGCAAACCACAGGGAGAATTTAGAGTGGCCTTGTTTTTAGAAAATACCAACCAATCTCTCAAGTTCACTTAGAAGTTATTTCATGGACACCTAAAAATCAGCAGACACTTCTGAGAATGGCATAGAATCATAGAATGCCAGGGGTTGGAAGGGACCTAGAAAGATCACCTAGTCCAACCCCCCTGGCCAGAGCAGGATCAGCTAGACCATGTCACACAGGAATGCATCCAAGGCATGTGAGACAAAAGGAAACGTGGAGCTTCACAGCTAAAGGACAATTCAATATTACCCTGCATTATGAAAATGCTTCAAAAACTTTGGATTTTTCTTCATATTCTGTTCAAGATATTAAGAGTTAACAAAATAAATACACAAGGTAGCACACAATTACAATAAATACTTGAAAGCTTGACAATCTAAGTTTCCAGAGGCCTGGTCAGGTTACTCAGATGATGTTAGTAGTGGTCCTACTTCCCCAGGATCCCCCCTGCATTCCTTTGCTATGTGATCACAAGCAATGCTGGAACAGTACAAGAACATTCCATGTCAACACCCACACACCAGCCTGGTCTTAAAGTGACTTCCTAAAGTGACCAGGCTTAGGGGAGCATCATCAAAACCTCCAAGGTGCTTCCCATTCCATACATTCATCACAGATGAGAGCTGGCACCACAGACCATTGCACTACTCCAGCAACAGGTGCCTTTTCTGTATGCTGTTCTGTTTTAAAACAAATGGGAAGACAGAGCATGGCCACCCCACACTCCCATGGAGGCTGGGCTGCCTTTCAAAGTACCACAAGAACCAGGTGTGAGGAGGAAGCAGAAAAGTAGTGGAGGGGGAAAAAAATTAATGAGCCAGGTTAAAAGTGCAAGAGGAAAAAAAGAGCGGAGGAGGAAGAGAGAGACGGGAAGGTCCAGGGAGAGCCAATGGATTTAGCAGTTTTTGAGTGTGTCAGAGCAGCAGGATCTTGGCAGCAGGATTATGAAATGTGCTCTCTGACAAATCCTCTTTTGTGACAAATGCCAGACGTTTCCCATCATTTCCCAACCTTTCAGTTTCTGGTCTGCTGGCACACTCTAGAAAGTTATTTCTCTATTGAAGGAAGACCGGGATCCGGAAGGCCATGAGCAAAGGGCTCCCACTGCCACAGGACAGAGTCCAACCTCAGGCAGCAGGGAGCTTTGCCTGGGGCAGGGCTGCAAAGCCTGCCACTTCTTTTGCAGATAGGAACTGCCTGCTCAGAAAGGTATTTGAAGGAGCATTTCTGAGAGCCTCACAAAGCCTGTATGTGAGAAGGACCACGATAAACAGTGCAGATGGCTTCGCCAGCACCCAGGCTTCTTGGAGATCTACACTGCAGCCATGCTGGGGATTCCCACACTGAGCCATAAGAACAGCTTTAGTTTCACAGCTCAAGATGAACCTGCACCAAACACAGAGTGGCTGGGGCTGGGCAACCCTTCCCCACACTTGGCACAGGCTGGGCCACAGCCTTAGACCCCCAGGGCTGACCTCCATCTCCAGCCCTGTTCCTGTAGGCTAACTTCTCTGCTTCCTGAGCTCTAAAAGAAAAGCAAGAGTGTCTACTCATCTCATGGGGGTATGGTGACCCTACTCCTTGGCTTTTGGAAGATCAACCAAGGGAAAAGCAACATTTCCCTTGTCGGTTGTATGCACACACCTCTCTATCCGAGGATGTGACAAATGAGAACGTGAGCTGCTCCCATATGAGGCACAGTTCCACTTAGCAGATGAGCAGCAAGGTGCTGAGGAAGCAGCTCTCTGTGGCTACAGAAAAAACTGTGACCTTAACCTGCCCTCAATTCTCATGTTTTCTTTTACATCTTTTAATATGAAATATGGATATTCTGAAGAATATTTTTTTTCTTTGCCCATTGAACAAAACACCTCCTGTCAGTGATGGCTCCCAGGCCCATGGTCTGGTACAGCACATCCATGCTCACAGAGCTGCTCAGCCATTCCAACAGCCCATGTTAGCAGTGCTTCTCCATCAGGCCAGATGGGAAGCAGAACAGCTCTGCTTTACCTGGGGATTTACCACAGAGCCAAAGATGACTATCCACAGTTGGTATAAGGCTTGAAGGATCCCAAACCCTTCCTCGCAACAAGGGACTGTTTTTTCTAACATTCACAGTTTCTTCCTGTCCACACAAAAGTCAGCTTAGCCATATTAGTTGTGGGGTTTTAGCATGTCTGAGTACAGTAGCAAAGTTTAAAGCTTGTTATCACAGCCCTGTGTGCTGATACAGAGATACATGGAACCACAAGAAAAATAACGTATCCAAATAATGATAAAGACCTGGCAAATCTAGAAAAACAAACAAAAAAGAAACAAACTGTGGCTGAAAAGCCATCGTTCCATTTCCTCCAAGCAGAAAACACACCCCACGTGATAGATCCCAACCACCACGGGAAGGAAAAGCAAGAGATTTATTTCTGCCTTTTAAATAGGAGGATGTTGTTCAGAGTCAGACCAGAGCTTAAACTCCTGCTCACAGCTGACAGTGCAAGGCTGGAGAAACTCTCTGTAGAGGAGATGTTTTCCAGATATTCAACAGAAGGGAGGTGAACATGTTATAATGAGAAAGCCATGAAATTTCATTTTCCAACAGGAAAAGGCAATGTCTTTTAATGCTGAACCTGTAATTGCAGCAATTTCTAGGGACAAGGGGGAGAGCATCTGTTACTTAAAGCTGTTGATGCCATGACACTACTCCAACAGCAACATGCTTCCAGTTTGTTCCCTGCATGGGAGACAGCTCAGGGGGAACTCTTGTGTCTCATCTGCTCTGGACAAAAAGCACACACACAAGCCTTCCTTAAGTTGCTGGGCTGTACCCACTACAGCACTGCCTCCTTGAGTTAAAAAAAACACCTTATAGGAAAACAAAGAAAGTGCTGTGGAGGGACACTTGAGAACAAAACACAACCACCCCTTTGCTGCCCCTCAGGAAGCTGTACAAAGATCATGCATATGAAATCTAAACTGGCCATAATTATGTGTAAATATTAAAAGTTACACTGCCATATGCAAGGCGTAAATCCCACGAGATCAGATTATTAAATTACTGAGAACCCCTCTTCATTTAATCCTTTTTTGCTCATTTCACCAACCGTGCTTCCACCTAATTCAGCTTAATTCATCTGCTGCATAATAAGCATACTGTACAAATTACTGGAGCCCACAGAACTGCTTTAAAATAGGAAATGGTAAAGAACAAGACAAAAGCACCCAAACAAAACAAAATTAAAATGACATCACTGCAGAGACTACATACACTTTGGTCTGCCCTGAACCACATGAATCTACAAGTAGAAAAAAAACCCCTCTTGCTGTTAACAAGTCTAGCAGAAAATTAGGGTATTAACTATGTGGGGTGTTTTTTTGGTAATTGCATCTGGTTTATAAAGTGAATTTCCACTTTTTATTGAAAAATAAAGCACCAGGAGAGAACTACATTTTCATCTCAGAACTGCTGCTTAAGTGCTCAGGGACATGGAATTGTGAGGCTCCCTGTGCCTGGCTCCCCTCTGACTGCTGCCTGTTCCTCATGATACACTGGGGTGTCAGACCTCAAAACAAACTGCAGTGGCTGATCAAGTAAAATAAGCCTTGCACATTGCTAGAGAAAAAATGCTGGTTTTCAAACAGTTTTTCTTTGAAGAGGGTATAAAAATCAATTAAGCAGAGAGCTCTTTGGAAGTGTAGGTTATCTGGTATCTGTTGAGTAGTGGAATAATTATCACTGAAATATCATACGAAATATATATCAAACATGACTTTCCCACTTATTAACTACCTTGGTTCATTAGGTGTCCCCAAATAAAGTGAAATCATCAACGCCCTCAGTAAACAGGCTCCAAGTTGACAAATCTTTGCTCATCTTGGTTCAAATTAGTTCTTCATTGCAAAAGGGTGAGCTCAGGAAAGCACACAGCTAGGGCTGACTGAGAGTTAATGGTTCACAAGCAAGTGCCTAGCAAGGTATTTCTCTCTCAAGTGTGCAGAGTTGCAGCTGAAAAGCAAAAACACACAATGACTCACTCAGCAAACAAGGAGCCATGGAGCACCCAGGAGCACAGCCCTATGGCCAGTGCTGAGCACTGATTTCCAGCCAGGCTGACCCAGCCCATGAGGAGCAGTAGAGAAAAACCTCTCCCAGTGGCACCCCTGAGGTGCCATTCACGCCTCAATGCCAGTGCATGGGCATTGCAAAGGTGCACTTGGCATGGGAGAGCAGAAATGAAACCACAGTGCTGCCTAGGACAAGCACTAGGATGGGTGCCCTGAGATGAATGCCATGGTGATGCACCACCTCCCTGGTATCACCAACTGAAATGCATGGGAGGAAATCCTCATGGGCTGAAAGAGGCACCCAAACTGGTCTCAGGGCTTTGGCCTCCCTATGAGACCAGCACAGATACCCCCTTGTAACTAAGCCCCAATTTCAATGGCCCTGGAAAAAAGCTTCCAGTAAAATGTTCATGAAGTGTCTTCTTCCCCATCAGGGCAATATAAGTGGAGCAGGCCTGTGGAGCAAGAGGGTTTTGGGATGGGGACCTGACACTCATGGTGTACCCACTTGAGGGCTTTCTTTGGGCCAGCTTAGTCTGGCTCCACAGCCTGAGCACCCATTAGTGGATGGCACCTCTGAGGTGCCATTCATGCCCCAGGGATCTACTTTTAAGCCCCCTGGAAGCTCTCCAGGAGACAAAACAAAGATGAGAAAGCAGCAACTGGAAGATTTGGTCCAAATTTGCATTTCTGCTCCAATCTGGGTCCCAGACAAGGCCACACCTGGAGTTTTGGTCCTATGAATCTGGGGAGATTTCCACAAACAGGCTGGACCAGCTGCCTCCAACAAACCTCAGGTGTGTCCTGTTTCTGAAGCCACCTTAATGGTGTGGTAAGCAGTGCAACCAACAGGTGCTTTGCTATCAGACAATTATTAACTTCTTCCAAGCAGTTGTTTTCTAGCACTGCTCACATTATCCTTCCCACATTCTTTTCTACCAAGAGATTTTCTGATTTATCTGGCAAAGCAGCCACCTTCCCAGGAAAATGTTACCCAAAAATCTAACAATGAGCACTAGTCTTAATAAGGAGCAAATAGTTAATATCAGTTTTTTGCACCTAGGCCAAGCAACTTCATCTTTTCCTCAGTACAATTTGGAAATTCAGGAGTTTCTGAACCAATTACTTCATAACCTCAGTTTGCAGGGGTATCTTTCACACCAACCTTTTCCTCTTACAGCCTGTGTTTATCACCCATGTAATGATAAACCACGGTGCCTCGCACATGTCAGCTATCAGGAATTCATTATTTTGTCTGTGTTATGTTATACCAGTCAGGAGTTATCTTTGCAGCCCACAAGCCAGAATCAAAATCGAATGCGTCAGCTATTTAAAGAAAATGGAAGCCCTCCTCCAGCAATTTAATTAACTTTCAGGGAGCATGGCTGAGTTTCAGTCCTGGAAACATTACTGGAGAAAATATGATCCAAGATTATCTGTCAGAAAATAAACTTTTTTAAAAGCTACTTTGCTTATATAGTCCCTGTAGCTAATCTGATTTTAATAAACATTCTTGCTAATGTTGGAAGGACAGCATTTAGGACATCTCAGTTAATAAACTGCCCCTTTTATCAAGTCACAAAGAAAAATAATACCATCTACTATTTATTGTACAGCGTTTTTGAGGGCAGATGCTCAATCTGTAAACTAAATACAGCTAAATAATTTAATTCCCAAGGAGGCAAGACTTCATATGTTGCACATTTACACGATGAATAATTACCAGATTGATCTACTTTGCTTGCCTGCCAAGATATTAGCTGTCTTTAAAATGTATATAAATTTCTAAAATAAAGAGAATATGGACTTTTTTTTTCTCTGAAATTGAATCATACCAGAAACTTCAACTTGAATCAAATATTCTTTTTAAAGCCTTGCATAGAGTTCAAACCCCAAGATTTTGTCAAACCAGGCTTGCAGCTTCTGTTTCATTTGCAAATAAGAGCATCAGAGGAGTGCAATTAACTAATGCAGTTTCAAAACTCCTATTAATGACTAATACTTGCTTTGGGTTTTTATTACAGGAGCTAGGGAAAAAAAAGACAGGAATTTAGATTAAAAAGTGAAGCAGTCACCTGGAAGCCATAGATCAGTTGTGAAAAGTGAACATGAAAAAATATCTGCATCCCTCCTCCTGAGCAAAACCTGCCCAGTGGTTGCACGGGAAAAGAGAGTGCCAGGGATCTGCAGCATCCCAGATTTGGTGGGAACATGAGAGCTGCGGGAATCTCAGGAGGAACACCTCTGCCCATGGCAGCCCTGACTCTATCCCATGTAAGGGAGAGAGGAATGGCTCAACCCTGGAACATGGTCTTCATCACACACAGGGGGTAATCATCTTGGCTGGGATCACCAGTTGGGTAAACAGGAAAAGGAACTGGATGTGCAGAGAGCTACACTGATCGTGGTCCACTGTCATCTCTGTTAATCATTCCTCCTGCAGCCCACAGTCATTTAAGCCTGCCTTTGAGGAACCAGAGCTGTCCAAATCAGGCACATATGCAAGGGACAAGCTGTGGGTGCAATTTTGAAGCGTGTACTTAAGTTTTATCACGATGTCTTAAAAGCTAGGGTACTCTCCAAGTGGGACATGGATGGTTTATCTTACATAAAGCCCCTCTCCCAATGGTAAGGCTCATATCCTTGTCCTAACAGCCTAGACAAGATCCCTGGGGTCCTACTGCAAATCACCTGCAAGCGTCAAACCCCAAAGACCCTGATATTTTCATGCTGTCAGTGCTGCTAGACTGCAAAGTCCCTCCAGAGTGACCTTTGTGGTGGAGATATCAAAAGTTTTTACTCTCTAAGTGCCCACATGTCAGGTTTACTCACTGAAAATAAACAGATTTCAAAAGAATGTGCTCACCCACTCAGCCCAGAGTAAGGGAGGTTGTTTCTCAGGAGATTGCTGCTCTCTGCCATCAAGAAGTTATCTGAGAATTTGAGCTGGTGGATTTGGACAGGGGTGCAGAGCCACAGGACTCAGAAGCCTTCAGACCCTGGTACTCATCTGCTTGTTCCCAGCTGAGGTCAGCAGGAATGCCACACAGTAACCCTGCTGCTGGGCATACCCACCTGGAAAAGCTCCCTATGGGATGCATGGAAAAAATCATCCAGGCAGAGATCACCAGAGTTGTCTGGACTGGCCCATTTTTTCACTTCCAGAAAGCTAATCTCTAGGACTTGAGGCAATTCTTGTATTTACCCGTGTATCATTCAGCATTAATCCTATATATACACACACACACACATATATATATATTAAATTAACCTCACGTACACAGAAATGGTGCAAGAGCCACATTCCAGAAAGTGATTCAAAGTGGAATTGCCAAACAACAGCAAAGAACCAACACGCCAAGCCCAGGACACCAGGGCTGCACAAGCAGCACCGCTGCAAAGGACCTGCTCTTTGTACCACGGCTGAGTTTGGTTGGGGAATCCAGTCCCACAGTATCTTTGAGATATGCTGGTAATTAAGCTAGTGCTTTATCAGCATTGGGCCAAACGACCACTTGTGATATGCAAGATGAAATTCTTTCACTCCTGGTGTGCTCACTGGGCCTGGGACAGCTGGCCGTGCTCATTTGCTACGGAGGCGTAACATATGTTTTATTTAACAGAGGAAATAATTGCTGCAGCTATTTTCATGCAACTGTTAGGAGAAGAGCTGCACTTGGAAAACACTCTTGTAGCAGAGTATTTCTCCCTTCAATTTGCTTGAAATACTGTTGAAGGTAACCACGGGCACTCCACTCCTTGCAACACATCTGCGGAGGCATGGAAAATATCCACGGACGCAGGTCTTGGGCGTGTGAAGCAATACTTAACAAACCTATTTATGGCAAGTGATAAGGAGTCAGTGTTAAGTTTAAACTACAGAAGGGAGGTTTTCACCACGAAGGGAGCTTTTAACCTTAACCCCTTTTCTTGAGAATTGAGAGCTTGTGCCACCTTCTTGTCAAGTGAGAGACGGTTCTCTGGTTATCTGTGCCTGAAATGAGCTAAGCTCAGGGTGTCTTAGGGGGTCTCAGTGGGATCAGGCAAGATGAGAGGTCTTTCTAGAGAAAAATGCAGCACACGGCAGCTAAAAGAAATATACTGTAACAAAGCAGGTCTACAGCATGACCAGGAACAACAGTTGTCTGTACAGCCCATCCACTTGACCTTAGTCATAAAGATATTCTTCCCTCCCTGAAGGTGTGAGAGCACGCCAAAGAGGAGGAGGAGTCTGCGGTGGACTCCACAGAGTGTCCTTCAGCAGAGAAAGGACTGGCATTGGGAGAAGAAGGGGTCCTGGGCAGCAGCACTGGCACTTGACAGCTGTGCATTGAAAAAAGAGCACAGAGTATGTCACTGCTGCAGGCTCTGGCAGTCAGACGTGGCAGTCAGACGTGACTTGCTCCTGCTTTTGGGCTGACACCTCTTTACTGAGCATTTCCCAATGGCTCTTTAAGCCTGTTGTATCTAAAGCGTAAACACCCCTCTCCTCCTAGAGGGAAACTCTGCAAGCAGTAAAATATTAACATGACCAGAGCCAACCTTCTGAATTTCTATTTGCTTAGTGAGCTGTTTCTAATTGAAGGTCTTTTCCTCAGCTCTAACAGGTTCGAGTGTGACCCCATCTCATCCCCACAGCCAGTTATCATAACCAGTGTATGGTAAAAAGTGATCCCCAAGGGCAAACCCAGTCTCATGATGCAGCATTAGACAGCTAAAGCCCAGCAATGGGGTCACACACCAACTACAACACAACTGGCAGGTCAAGTGTGAGAAGGGTGAGGCCCCACGGGTGCAGCTGCAGAGGAAAAGCAGCTCACTGATCTGTGGCACAGGCAGCTGACAGGTTCTGTAACTCTGCCCACGCTGCCACTGTGCAGACAAGGGGTGCCCAGATGAACCCAAGCTCAAGTGAACAGAATGGGGTTTCTGGTAGGAAAGAGGGGGAGCTTTCTCCACATTCCATGTTTAGGGAGAAGAGCAAAGTGGGATGGCCTGAACATTTTGAGTCAGAGCCTGCTCATAAAAGGCATTACTCACCCTGCAGACTCAAGATTTTATCCAGCCCAGCAGTACATTTCACTTTCTTCAGCCACTGCCCGGGGCTGGACTTTACCCCCCATTTCTGATTGTTTGCAATACAATGCCAACACAGAAAAACATATCCATCAAGCACACCAGTATTAGAAAGGAAAATGTTATTACCTGGAATAGTCCCCTTTAGCTTCCTGCAATTGAAAAACAGTGACAGAATTAAAACATGATCGCTTCAGAATTCCTTGATTTTCCCAGCATTGTTCAGTTCCCCACTCCCACTGCTCTGTGGTCAGATCCTGACCCCAGTTACACTTCATGCAAAGCAAGGAGGCTGCCTGAATGAGTTCCAGAATAGATCCTGGCCCTTCACATTTCCAGCTATAGATAATTCACCTATACCATAAATAAAACCGTTTCCAAAATGAGGATGAATTTCACATTGCAAATCAAATGTCACTTTTACTGCACGAGAAGTGAAATACAATTCTCCCTCTGGCCAACCACAACCAACTACAGGTTGGTTTTACAAGCAGGTCAGCAGTCGAGAGGAATTGTGTTCTCTAGAGATCAAAACAGCAGTTCAGGCAGATCAAGCCACTGCAGCTTTGCTGTGACACTCTCACTGAGGATGCCATGGGGATAAGAAAAAAAGTCTTAAGAGGTTTCATAGACTATCAGATTGGAAAGGACATCGAGGAGCATCTTATCCAACCTTTCTTGGCAAAAAGAAAGAAAACCATGAAACTTCATAGAAAGTCATAAATAACCAGTTTATTTCTGGATACAACAAAACCTGAACAAGGAGAGGGAGAATCGACATAATATATCTCCCCATAACAGAGATGAGTAACATATACTTTCAAAGAAAGATTCACAAGCAAAATATAGCAAATTTAGCTACAGTATTACACTCTGCTCTTCCCAGATCTCCAGAACACATTTAAATGAGAAAAAGTGATAAATTAACAGGAAACATGCCAAAAGAAATTACTTCTATTGATTAGTTTTTCCTCCTTCCATTTAAAAAATACTTCAAATAAGGTATTTCTCTCACTTGTCTATAATGAAAAACAGTTCCTAACTTCGATAGCTCCCACCTCCGAGCTGCAGCGACTACAAACCACGCTGCAAGGTTTTGTCTTTGGGAGGGGAAGAAAATAAAAACACCCAGAAATTCAGAACCCAGCTGCGCTCAACCAAGTCCAAACCCGACCACAACTGCATGAGAAAGCAGCGCTTACCTGCAAAACCAGCGCTGCCAACTTGAAGACGGTCTCGCTTTCCACTTCAATCTGCCCCTGCGCAGGGAAA
The DNA here is from genome assembly GCA_024611195.1 of Ceyx melanurus. NCBI lineage: Eukaryota > Metazoa > Chordata > Aves > Coraciiformes > Alcedinidae > Ceyx > Ceyx melanurus. The sequence continues at coordinate 64,762 of JANHGL010022810.1, read as the reverse complement.
AGAGCAGAACGTGAACCGTGTGCTGCCCGCACCGCTCCGGCCGGGGGCGGGCGAGGGGTGGCAGGCGGAGCTCGGTACCGAGCTCGGTGCCAACCCTGCGCTCCAGGAAAGCGAGTCCCGCCCGCGGGAGGCGGCGGGGTCGCAGTCCCCTCCCCGCGGCTGCGACATGCCCACCCCCCGCCCGACTCTGCTTTCTATTGTGACAGACCTTTTCCTCCCCCAAACCCTTCTCTCACTCCCCCCCCGCCCGGCTTTTCTTTGCGAATCTCCATTTTCGTTAGTTTCAGCGGACGCCCCTTTGCGTTATTGCAGCTGCTTGTTACCCTGCTCACTGCAAAAACAACCCCAAAACAGATGAAAAACCTGCCAAGGAGTAGGGAGGCAGAGTTGAACCAGGGGTATTTTTATGGCTTGAAGCTCACCACCTCCTCAGGGCAGGGACCACAGATCCTTGTTGAGATGGTGATGCCCATACTCCTGATGCTAGATAAGTAATTCTTATTAATCACACTGAGTATAAACTAAGCTTCCTTCACCCCACACAGTCTGGATCTTACAGCCTCCAGTTCCTGCAAGTACACGGGAGCTGCAGTGCAATGCTCAGAACAATGCATGGACCCTTGTGCTGGAATCTCCTGCCTTAATCCCACTCCAAAACCTGTGCTGTTATGACAGCACTACACACTCAGTGACTTCAGAGGCATGCAGCTTGTCAGTGCCAAAATATCAAAACTACAGAAGGATTCTTTTCCTTTTTCTGCTTGCAGTCTTAAGCACAATCTTTGAGAGGCATTTTCTACAATATTTCTAAAAACCCTGGTGTCTTGGTTCTATACAGGGACCAGCAGGGACATTGGGAGAGCAAGGGAGGTGCAAATCCATTTGGACTCTTGTTGTCCAAGCTACCCACTTACAACTATTGCATCCTTCAGACTCTATAAAGTATAAAACTGAACCCATGAACCAGCCCATGACTACAAAGATTTTTAATTGATCTTCTGCAAATGAAGGTAGTGGACACAATGCCTGTTTTCTGCCACTGAGATTGCAAACACATCCTTTGTCCTTGGGATCTGTTGGCTGAAGGAGAGGGACAAAGACTGCGAGCTGAACTAGTGCCAAACCCAGGGCAGCAGGAAGATCTACAGAACATATAGATAGAGGGAAATGACATCTTGAAATATATAGGGCACATCTGGAGGTGAGCTAATTTACCACAGCTGCAGGTCTGGCCCACAGAGACTAAATTCAAAAGCGAACAAACAAATAATTCAATTTTCATGGAAAGGAAGAGGGTTTTTTGCCAGCTTTGTCAGTAAAACATTCCAGCATCAGCGCTCCCCCAGGCTGCTCCGCAACGGCAGACCAGGAGGAATTTCCCCTTCCCAACAGGTGTGGCAACAGCTATGCAGAAGTAGCCTCCAAAGCATTCCCAGACATATTTTATTAGAAGAAGAGGAGGGGCACATCACAAGTTAGGAGAAAGAAAAAAAAAAATAAAAAAATAGCTTCAGGTTCATCCTTCCTTCAGATCTCTTTCATGTTGATGCTTAAGAGAAAAGCCAGGGATTGCAGCCCCGAAACTCTTCACATAGGTGCCATTTAAAGGCACTTTGTTACTTCCAGGTCTGTAGCAGGTTAGTCTTTGTCATGCACATCTGAGCTGCCTGAGTTTTGAGGCTTAAATTGCATCTGCTCACACAGCCTCTAAAGCCAACTGTGGCAATGGGAGGATTATGGGAGACCAGGTGATCCCCGTACCGCGCTCTCCTGCAGCAGCAGGCAGGGAATCCAGACATGAGAAAATGCCATAGAACTCTCTGCTCAGCAGGAAAGACAGGCTCTGGTTCAGCAAAGCCGTCCCTGGACCACAAAATCTGGGAAAACAGGGCCAGAAGGGACCATAAAAGCTCATCATCGAGACCATCTCCCTGCCCCAAGGCAGAATCGGCTACATGCAGCTCCTCACCTTTCCAGCGTACAAGAAACTCATCAAGATTTAACTATCCAAATGCAATTCTGACATCAAAGGTCCTCCCCTCTTTATTGCTGGCTCCAAGAAAAGCTGCAGCACTCAGTGAGCTCCTGCAGCAGCAAGTCTCTGCTGACCCACAGCAATAGCTGCTGCTGGCATTAAGAAGGTGTTTGGGACTTCATAACCAAGCACCTCATCCCTTTTCATCTTCAAAGCACCTCACAACCATTAACTAATTAGCAATAGTAATCACCAGGCTGCTCTTCCATGTTTATTTACTTAGTCCTAAATACCAGCGTTAAGAAACTCTGGTCACTTCACCAGGCTGCTATGGCATTGCCACAACTGGTAAAAGTCATCCCACAAATCACTTAATTTAGGGTTTCAGGAGACCAAACAGGCTGAAAGGGACATGGACTTTTTCAGGTGAAGTTTCAGTCTTTGCTTTCATACTGAGGGTTTTGCTGTCCAAATGTCCTCGGTTTTGAACATGCTTGCTTAGAAACAGGAGCAAACATGTAAGGTCCTCCCTAACCTGATGGGTCTCAAACAAGACACTGAAAATGTCTTGACCAAAGCAAAGGGGACAAACAGGACACCTCAGATCCAGGGCTGCCACCACATCTGTCCAGCTGTTGCAAGCCTCAGATCAGAGGAAATCAGCCCTAATTGTCACATACCTCTATACACAAACAGTGGCAGGAGACTGGGGCCACTCTGAGGAAGACTATGGACAAAAAAAACCCCAACCAACCAAACAAACAAAAAAAACCAAAATGAAATTAGGGGAACCCCATCTCTTTAGAGGGACTAACAATCAGAGAGATGCAGGGAGACAAGGTCACATGGTAGCTAAGTAGCAGAGCAAGGATTTGAAGCAAGGGATGCCAAAGCCCAGCTCAGCCCTTATCTAACAGACTAATGTGCTATACAAGTGACAGTCTTTTGGACAACTCCCTCTGAGCCTGGAATGATTTTCCATCATAATATAACATTATTTGCCATCTGCTTCCCCAGTTGGCCATTGCTATAATGCAGTCCGGCCTTGGGCTGTCAAGGAGTTTGGACAGACCTTGGCTTGACATCAAGCCATGGAGTGAACCCTGTCACTCAAGGACCCCGACTCTTTCCACTCAGGCAACATTTGGATTTTACAACCATCTTTCTGCCCCCAGGGCTGGCAGACGGGGTCTTTGTTTTAGTGTTTCTTTAACAACAAGGTCAAGTTTCAAAATTAGATAGAGAAAATGGCTGTAAGAAGATTAATTTGTAATGCTGCAATTGCCAGGGCAATTTAAGCAGAGACTTCAACCAGGCAGAGTGGGGGCCATGAAATCCAAGGCAGCAAGTGCTCCCACAGCCACATGCTGAAGATGAAGATGGACAGTTTTCCGAGATCTATCCCAAGTGGGAAGGAGGTCACTAGTGTGAGGTTAAATAGATGGATGCAATCCAGATAATGGAATTTGACTTCAACATTGTAGATGTAAATAAGTTTAAACAAACTAGCGGGTGCAGCTCCAGGGAGGAGATGAAACTGGGTGGTTTTTTTGCTTTGAGTTTGCACAGGGACCTATCATTTTAACCAACCCCTCGTGCAGATCTCTAAAAGGCCACTGCCTTATCTAAACACTGCCTTTGGTCCAGTAGATTCAGGTAGTGGCTTTTGTCATCCTGACAACAGCATAAAAGCTTGTAGCAGATGTCCAAACTGGGTGGCAATTACTGTAGAGCAGGAATAGGTCACTATCCCAGCAGCTAGTAAAGACCAGCTCCTGCCTTTAGAACGGGCATAATTTAGCCCCTGATTCCAATGGGAGCTCAAATCTTTTGCTGCACAGACAGACTTATGAATGTGATAAAAATCACAAACTCAGTCATGAATAGGGCAGTGAACCCTCATTACACACAGCAACAACACTAGAATTTACTGTCATAGAGATACAAGTCTGAAATCCTGATGAAAACACAGATCAAGAATGAAAATAGTCAGACAAGCATTAACTGTGCTAAGCAAATCTTCAGACTGTAAACTCAGATTTAAAAAAAATAAGCACAGGAACTGTCAAGTTTAACTCTTTAGAGCCAGAAATGAAAAACAATATAGTTTCTTCAAAGCACATGTAACCTTCAGAGGTTAAATACTGACAATAAAAACATATCACCTGAAGATCTGAGAACTGTGATGCCAACAACACACCTCTTCCCTCAAACCAGTCCCTTAAAAAAAATGTACATGAACCAAAAGATGCCCCCAAATATGATTGAATAGCCTCAAGACAGCCACAGTATTGAATATAGCTACCCCTGATTACTGAAAGGTGAATAAAAAATGCTGAAAGAGGTGGGTAATTACACAGAGGGAAAGAAAGGACCCAAACATCTACAACAAGGTGTTCAAACTGAGGGAGGCAATTAGTTGGGTGTGGACCTAGAAGTGAACAAAGAGATGCCAGAGCCCATGCCCTTACCTGGCACCACTGTAACTTCCCACAAGGGCTCCAGTATCCCCACAGTATGTCCCGAGAGCCAGAGGATGCAATAGCAGGTCCCTGCAGTGCAGAAAGCTTTGCAGCTTTTCGGCATGAAAGGCTTTTCTAGCAGCAGAGGCTGCACAAGGCAGGCCGAGCTGCTGGGGAGGGGTTGTTGGCCACAACCTGTTACACGACCCAAGTTGAGCAGGAACTAGGTCAGGCGAATTGAACAGCTCGCTCTTGTTGGTGTGGCCGCACTGGATAATTACACCGAGGAGGAAAACAATGGCAGCAAAGAGTAACCCTCCAACTTCCAAGAGCCTGTCCTGATTACCCCCATTCACGCCTATGTCTCAATCGTGCTGGTGTCGCCTGGCTGTTCACACTGCCCTGGAATGCACCAGACACCCCAGCCCATTCCCTTCATCAGAAGCTCCAGGCTTTACTGAGCATCTCAAATGGAACCAATTTTCCAGTGACAGAAACGCTCTGCTGAGAAAAAGCAGAGCAAAGAGAGCATCCACCTCCAGCATGTCAGGGAGGGAAAGTCGAGCACTAAGAAGACAGGGGATTTAGAATACAAGCCCTTCTGGGAGCAAATTAAAGGCTGGTCCTTCTCAAAAGGGCCCTTCAGAGTTGTGGTTGTGCTGCACTTATCCCACAGGGGAGTGGGGCCTGGGTTCAAGAAGCCTCACAGCTCTTTCACAGCATTTAGATGGTCTGTGACATCTTTCTTTTCATCCACTGAGCTCCACAACCTTTCCTACCCACATAAGAGCATGACCAGAGACCAAACAGAGCTCAGTGCACATGCACAGCTTTCCTGGCAGGACCTGCTGCTTCCCACCTCATCAGAGTAGCTCAACCCAGCCAAAAACACAAGCTGGTAGTGCCTCATAGTGAGCAAAAGTTTCAGGTTTCTCTGTTACTCCCTTTGTTTTGCTGCCTCTGCCAGCCACTCTCATCAATCTCCCTCATGTTTTGTGCTTCAGCCAACACTTAGCTGCAGCTTCAGGGACAGCAGCAGCCACTGCACTTGCCTGCACAGTTCAGTGCAACAGGAGCAGGTTCAGTGCTGAATGCAAGAGTAAAAGCAGAGAATGGGGGAAGGGCATAAAGCCCTCCCTGTTTGCAGGCCAGGTACATGGCAAGCATCATTACACTTAATGTGCAATCACAGCCTTTCTCTTTGCTCCCCTGGCACCACAGTGAGATACCAAACACACACCAACAAGAGAGCAGGCCGAGATGCCACCGCAGGCTGAGATGCCACCACGTCTCTGCCCTGTGGCCAGGAGATCAAAGGTGCACAACTCCCCATCACAGTTAATGCTGGTAGTTGGACCCAGGAGGAGGTGGCTACATCAAGAGGTGCCAAGCATGAAACTTTGGCTGTGAACCAACTGAATCTTCATATGCAATGGGCCTGCCCAGTCTGGATACAACCTACACCTCCCCAGCAAGAGCCTCAGCAGGTCCCTGGGGCACCATCACCCTTTACAGCAAGCAACCTTCAACCAACTTCAACCACTCAGAGATGCTCTGTGAGGTCCCTTGAGCCAAGTCCCTTCCCCCAGGCCCCATGGGGTAATGAGTAGGGGGGCCCATGGAGATTTGCCAGTTTACATCAGCAGGGGGGCCCTGCCTCCTCCTCCCATCTTGCTCTCAGCAGAACCATGCTCCACCCTGCTCATCTGCTGACATGCTGCTGGGGGGTTGGGCCATGGAGGTGGCTGCCAGCACCCATGATGCAGATGGCCAACTGGTCCTGCTGATTCTTGTCCTGGGCTTTACACGTGCCATCTTCAGGAGCAGAACTGCAAATACAGTCAATGGACAGTGTATTTCAATAGCCTTGGCTAGGATCAGATGACACTGTGTTACCAGGCTGCATGGGAACACTCCCCTTTCCCTCGAGATGGGGGAGAATTAGGAAATATCTGTTATAAAACTTTTGAGAGCTCTCTGATATACGACCACTTTGCTCTCCACAAGCTGGAAGCCAACCAGACTTCATGCTCACACCAGGGGTCTGTTTCAACAGCTCTTTTTTGGTAAGCACTGGTCTTCAGGCTGCCAAGTGTTCACAAAGCTATCCCAGTTACAGACTCCTCTCAATCTTCCATTTCCTTCTACGATTTTTACTTTTTTTTTTTTTAAGCAATTCTTACAAGTCCTTGAAACAAATGCAAAACTAAAAAAATACACACCACCCCCACCCAACACCCAAATAGAGAGGAAAAGGGGAACACAGCCAACTTGACCAAGATCTTCGTTTACAAATCATATTTTAAGGACTGGCAGAGAGTCAACCGTATGGCTGCAGAGCTATATGGAGGTTAGCTCTAATGCATAATAAACTTGACAGTGCTTTTCTAGCCAAGTAGGGTGTTATTTTTCCAAACTTGGCTGTCTTGAAAGAAGGCTAATTTATCTTTCCAAATTTATCACCAACATTTGTGTGACCAGTTCCGTCCCACCTCCTCCAAAGTATCTCAATAACACACTGAACATGTTACAAAGCTTCCCCATCCCTGTGCAAACATCGATTCTGAGGTACCCTCTTCACCTGAAACCAAGTGTTAGGCCATCACTATTTTACATTCCAGCTGTACAGTAGGTTTCTGACATGCCTATAAATCTAAACCCAGCTTCTTAAAGTCAATGACAGGAGAGAAAGCTTTTAAATGGAACTTGTCACCACTGAAAGTTTACAGGCAACAGTTCTCAAAGTCTTGAAAAAGACAGGCACGTAAGAAAAGAACCCAGACACACACAAAGTATCCTCCCAAAACACACATGGAGAAATGATCTTTCAACTAAGTCACTGGGAGGCAATGGCACTGCACCAAAATTGCTCCCTCCACACCTTCCTCTCTCAAATGGGCCACCCATCAGGCAGGGACATCAGCTGTTTGCTTATTTTGAGGTTTTATTCAGCTGAAAGCAAAACCCTCCCTGGAGTCATCTGGGGCAAGATGGCCAACAGTCTGCCCAGCAGCTCCAGCCCAGTCCTGGAGATGCTGGATTACACAAGGAAAATACCATTGTCTTTGGTTAGATATCCCCACTTACAGGATTTCACACACAAGGCTGTCTGAAGATCTCTCAAAGAATACTGGAAATACATTTCTGATGCAGCCTCTGAACCTTGTAAGCCACAGAAAAACCTCTTCCAGAGCAGGCACTGGCATGAAGCTTCACCAATGCCTTTGGTTGGCTCTCATGGTGTACCCTGCGTGCAGGCAGGAGCCTCAATCTGCACCAGGGCAACATCACCACTTCACCCTCTGCTGTAGAAAGGACCATTTTTAAGGCACACAATCCATGGTAGCACAGGCACCTACATGCTGCTGTGCTATCAACACACACCAGTGCTCAGGAATGTCAAGAGAGCACAAACCCCTGCAAGCATCAGGCCTTTTCACCACCCTGGATTTGAGCTTTTCACACGCTGTGTCCCCTGTAGGGAACATGCTACTGTGAAAACACCTTTGTGAAAGCCAAAGACACGACTGGGTTTGAAGCAATATTATCCACACAAGTCTTCTCACACCCCAGGTATTGCAGCATTTCTCCTCTGAGCCACATTCCCAACCCACACAGAGCAACAGCTTTATGACAAGATCCAGGTTAGGATATGGCCCTGTTAGGGTATCCTCCAGCACACCTTGTGCACTGAGGAGCACCCCTGAGCACATGGGCTGGGTGGAGGTTGCTGCTTAGGGGGGGTGGGGGGGGCTAAACTGAGGCAGGTCTAACCTCCTGGAGCTGGATTAACGACTGAGAAATACCAGTAAACATTCCTTACTGTCATCAGTGAGCATCAGCCACTTGCTTCACTGGAGCTGAGGATCTGCTCACATTCAGCAGCCAGATTCACTCATCCTGCAGCCTGAACCTCCTTCCCTGCAGCACAGCAGAGCCCAGTGGAAGCACCATGGCAGCAAACACAGAATCACAGAATGGTAGGGGTTGGAAGAGACCTGAAAAGATCGAGTCCAATCACCCTGCCAGAGCAGGACCAAACTAGAGCAGATCACACAGAAATGCATCCAGACAGGTCTTGAAAGTCTCCAGAAGAGGAGACTCCACCTTTGTGCATCCTCTTGTCCACATACCAGGAGCTTAAATATGAGAACTGGTCCCATGTGTACTTCATGCTACCTGAAACCTAGAGACTGACCATAAGCTTCCCAAGTAGGGTAAAATATTTTTAAGAGACCTAATTGGAAAGTTAAAAGCCACTGGACCAAATATATGGTGAAAGTAAATGAACTGGCTCATGCTGGAGTCAGGCTGCAAAGCCACCCAGCACAGAAAGTGCTGCAGGCAGAGCACAGACTCTTGGCTTTCGTTACGTGCTGAAGCACTTGGCACTGCCCACTGAGATCCTTCTCAGGAGGAACTGTGCTGCTCATCCCTCACTGCCCACAGAAACCAGGCATCACAGAAAACCCTCTCTGCTTCTGGCAGCTTTGTTTGCAGGAACAGGGAAGACAGCACTTCAGGTTGCTACCAGTTAAGAGCACACACCTCACAAGCCATGGGGAAATATGTGAAGCAGCCTTCATTTGAACCTCTTCCCAGTTCCTGAAGCCCTGAACTCAACTGGCTGATGCAGTCTGATGCACAATCTGCTCACTGCAACAGTCTGTGCACCACCAGTGCTTCACATGCTACCAGCACTTCAATGATGTGAAGTTCTGCTGCTTGAATAATATTTATCCAGGTCAGAAACGACTCCTTATTGGTTTGATGACATGTGTGTTTATGATCACTATGGGAAGGGCTTTTCATGCTTCTCTGTTCCTTTGCTTTCTTTTATGCTTTATGAATATACATATATGGATATTTTTACAGCAAGTGTTTTGATGTTGAGAACATTTGTTTCAGTAGCAGTGGCATTTTTCACATTCCGCACTAAACCAGACCCATTTTCCAATTCCAAAATTATTTGTGCTTTCCATTTCAAGTGCTCCAGCCTTCCCTGTAAAGGGTGACTACAAGTTGCCAAGACCCCTCAACTACAATGGCAGATATGCCAAATGGAGATTTATTTTTTATTAATCTTAACTAGCATGTCCTCAGGTTCTTCAAACATATTTAAAACTTGAGCATGTTGTAAAAAGGCCCCAATTTCCTCCACTCTTCCCCACAGCAATTCCCACATGAAGCACAGTCACAACTCTGCCATTAACAGCTTTCACATCAGGTTGCTGATCCCACCATAAAATAATAAGTGATGGATACTGAATAAGAATCCTCTAAAATATGAAGGATATTAAAGGTGAAAACGTTGGCTGCCTACACAGAACTCCATCACTCCATCACCAGCTAATGATATGGGAGTGTTTTCCAAGAAAAGGTTGTAAGAACTGAGTGACCTTCTTAGACTGATTGAACCATGAGTGGAAAAAAAAGAACCCGATGCCCAAGTTTGACATTAACTGGAAAATCCCAGAAGCATCAGGCACTGCTTGAAGAAAGTTCTTTGAACTGCAGCTGCTATTGCACCTCTGGTTATTAGGGGCATGGCAAAGGTGGCTGCTGCACCACCCCTTTTTCAGACCAAGATATATCTGCAGTGGATCAACCCCTTATTTTTTAAGGTTTTATCTACAATATCATGACGTAACTTTTAATAATATATATTTTACCAATTTGAACATTTTAAGAAGACAGTGGAATCTTCTTCAGTGAGTAAACACAGAAAGCATTTTCATAACTAGCTTTGCTACTTTATAGGATTTATTACTTTACTATTTAATTGAAGTAAGGCAGGAAATCTGAACTAGGAACTGAGTTCACAGCACAGGACCTTGCTCACTGGTCTCTTCTTGAAACAAATTTGACTCAGATCAGTGAAGAAATGCTTTTCTTGAGCATTTGCTAGACAGTGCACAGAAGAATATGCCATTGAGACAGAACCTACCTGCAAAGTTACAACCCAGATTTCAAACAACTGAAAAGCTTTTGAGTATTTAAGACTTATTCTAGTGCAGTGAGCACACAGTAGGGCTATGAAAACAGGGCCAAGAAGCCATCATCTTCTTTGTCCATTCCTTTGAAGCATCAGCATTTCAGTGTAGGAGAGCAAGCACACTGAGATCTTAATACTTCAATTAAACTCTAAAAATCAGACAGCTCCTGGCAAGTTTGCAGGACCGTGCCAGTGGTGGAGGAGCAGGAAGAGGGAGATAGGAAATAAGGAGCTCTGAAGGAGGCTGAGCCTTACCTGGTGTACACAAGACTTGGCATTCAGAAAGAACAGCTCTACTGTGGTTTTGTCCTTGAGAAAGGAAATGCTTTCAATGTAGAACCTGAAAGTTTTAAAAAAAAAAAAAAGTTGTTACATTCTTGAATAGGTTTCATCTTCCTCCCAAATCATTCTATTTCCTCAGTGTTTTGTTCTGTAGCAATAAAAAAGCACAGAGGAACTATGAGCTACTGAACTTAATTTCCTGCCTATTAAGAGGGAATGAACAGAAAATGATGGGCCAATAGCACACAAGGAACTCCAAACTCCTTGTTCAATAGATCATAGATAGCCAATGTTTTTACATCTCATTTGAAAACCCTGTTGAATGCAACAGCAGCGAAGCTCATCCCTCCTTGCAGATAAAGCCACCGAAATGGAACAGGTAACTCCAAGTGATGTGTTGCAGATCAGAAAGCCAGCCCAGAGCTGTGCTGAAGGAGAGGGACTGGCAGCAGCCCCCCAGAACCAACTCTGCTACAGAGCTCGAGCAGACATCACATATGCCACTGGCATTCTGCACATTGCACACATGACCTGTCTGTGCACTCCTGAGTCATTTGGGGCATCAAACCAAGCAGTGCTGAGATACATTAAGTGGCGTGGACAAAACATCTATAATTTGAGGAGTGTGGAACTGCCAAATCAAAGAGACAAGTTTGGGTGAATGTGGTCCTGTCAAATCCTCCTTTAGCTGGATCTGAAAGCAGGATACCTGGGCTTCAGATCCTTACAGAGAGAGGAGTGTTGGGTCCAGACTCTCCCACTGGACACCAAACAGCAAGTACACTTTTTTTCCCAGCCAAGCAAAGACTTAGGCCACCACCACCACTGTCCCAGCAGGGCAGACAACACCAGGTCTCCTCAATACCTTGCTTTTGATAGCAGAGGAGGGTTGGGTGGCCACAGGGCACAGAGCCCACTGTGCTTATCAGAACCAGGCCAATCCCTCCCGCAGCAGCCACACAGTGCTCCTAAAGCTCCTCACAGCCTCAAGCTCCAGCCACTGATCTCTTGGTGTAGGTGATTTGGAAGCAGTCCAGAGGCAGCACGGAGTGTGTGATAGGAAGCAGTAAAACTAGCACCTGCTGCACTTGTTTGGAATGTATGCAATATTTATGCTGTGACTTGAAACGAGCAACATGTTAAACAGTAACTGTTTTGATATTTTGCATTCCTCCAGCATGTTCCATCACATTAATTGTAAAGCACTCCTCAGAACACCTCTGCAGGTTAAGGAGGTAATTTACCCATTTTACAGGTATGCAGCCTGTCCAAGGGGCAACCCAAGCCCAATAGCCTGGCCCAGAAATTTGAAAGCCTATTTGACATTTCCATGACTCATCTTTTCAGTGAGGAATGTAGGAGGCACAGCTATTTCCACCCTCTCTTGATTGCACCTGATACTACTACTATTTTTTTTCTTCCCAAACAGCTTTAAGTACACTTGAGTGTTTCTCTCCAGAAATACAGAGCAAAGGGCAGGAATCTTACTCCTTGTTCTTTCCCAACCTGCTGCCAGGCAGGCCCTTCAAGGTTGGTCACCTTCCTCAGCCTCCTAAAGCCTTCCTCCCTCCACTGCACCAAAAAGCAGATTTTCTTCAACTACTAAGCTCATTTGCACTTGCAGTTTCTTTTAACTAAGCATCAGACATGACTGAAATCCTCAGAAGCAGGATAGTACCCCCGGCTCTGAAGAAATGCAGCTCTCAGGCACTGCTGGTAGAGAGCAGGGCCTATAGGATCTGTGGATTTCAGGATGGAGCACTGGGGAGGCACTGCCCCCTGCCCCAGCCAGGTCTGCACGCTCCATTTCTTCCCTGGCACAAGCTGTACCCCTTTTATCACTACAGTACAGATGGGGAACACTGGACTACAGAGATAAGGATATTCAAGAAATGACAGTCACATTCTACTTTCATTTCCAATGCTGCCAGCATCCTTCAAACTAGAATGACACTTTTATAGGTCCTAAAGTTGCATTTCAGAGCCCTTCAGCAGCTGGGGGTACCCTATGAAAACTGATGTGACTAGATGGGAGTTTATGCCAGCTGAAGAAAAAGAATTCAAATCAGAAAGGATTAATTTGCATTTCATCACTGAACAGCAAAAGCTCAGGGTCGAGCATTTAAGAACAAAAGGAGGGTTCATAACAAGGTATCTGGGAGTCCTCCCCATTTCCAGTATTGCTACTGGAAACTGTCCAGTGCAGTGCTGGAAGACACAGAGAACTGATGCTGTTGCACATGGGCCACTCGCTGTGAGAACAGGAGCTCAGTGTCCAGCTTCCATATAAAGAGGGGACAATGAAGCAGCATTTCATAGAATCATGGAATTGTTAGGGCTGGAAGGGACCTTAAAGATCATCCAGGTCCAACCCCCCTGCCATGGGCAGGGACACCTCCCACTAGATCAGGTTGCTCAGAGCCCCATCCATGTCTGAACCTCTTCCAAACACACAGAAGGCACAGCCTGGGCAGGAGGGTTCACTCAACTCAAGGGACACCCTGCTCCTGCAGGGAGCTGGCATGCCATGCTGGGCTGGACACCACCCAGCCCTGGGGAGCAGATACCAGCACTGGGGCTCTCTGCCTGGCCCCTCTGTGCCACATTCCCTGTTCCTGACCAAGCTTTTCATTCAAACCATGGGCACATGCTGCTGCAACTGCCTATGTCAGCTGCTCTTGGAGGAGTTTAATTGAGCAATGGGCTACAACAGGGCAAATGTGTTCACAGGAGATAAGTGTCTGAACTAACCACCCAAAGCATAAGCCATGGCACAAAGGCCTGGAGTCACTTCATCAAAAAAGTTGTAGCAAAGTAGAGAGCTGCAGGTTGTGAAGTGGCTGTTCTGCTGGAATATCTATTTTCTACAGATCAGATAGTTTCTAAACTGCTAATTATTTCTGTTTCCTCCTCCTGCTGCTCTGCTTGTCTCCTCCTGCCCACCTCCTTGGCACCTCATATCCCTAGAGTAGTCAGGCTTCAAATTATCTCCTAGAAGTTCATCTTTTGAAGCCCATCCTCACACCTTAACTCTTTCCCAGGTCTCTGCACACTGTATCCTATAGAGAACCATCTTGCAACACAGTGCCAACATGAACATCACGAGCCAACACTATTCATCCCAATCAAAAAAAAGTGCTCAAGTTATAGGATTGTCTTCACAACTTTCTTGGCCACTCACATTTTAGTCTCCCAGATCCTAACCAAACACAGTGAACATATTGAAGAGCCCATCATCCCTCATCAGATGGATTTTCTTCCTGTTAAAAGCAGGGAAGGGAAGCTCTGAACTCCATCACAAGTAAGCACATATTCAGTAAAAACAAAGTGCCACTTGTGTGAACCACTCCCTCCCTGACCAGGGCACAGAGAACATGGTGAGAAGATGGTGCCAACCAACCCAACTGCACAAGAGGCTCTGCCTTGGAAGTGCTTCAAATAATTAAGCACACAAGGCTTAAATTTACCAAGATATGAAAAGCAAATGAGGTCAGCCTGCTCTCATTTTCCTCATAGACCATAAAGAAAACAAAAACTCCAATAATATTAAGAATATGATGCTTGGGTTTTGCTGCCAGCACAGCTCTGTCTCGCAGGACATGGGTTTTTTTCAGGCCCTTAACCAGCAGAGCTTTGCCAGCAAGAGCCTTAAAGTAATGCAATTACATTGGCCAAAATCATCACTTTGCCAGGGATTTTATTCTCTCCTGGGGACTGGCTTAAGCTGTGTGAGCAAAGAAGCCCTCAGCAATCTCTTTCAAGTACAGACAACCCTTAAGTAAACATAAGAAAAGTAACTATGAGTAGTTAAATAAACTGTATTAATATTTAACACTATTAAAGACAAGTCTGGCAAAGAAGGTATTTAAAATATGGGGTTTACAGAAAAAAATAAAAAAAGGAAAAATAACAAAAGAAACTAGGAACAATGTCCTAGTAACAAATTAAAAAGTAGCAGGTTCCAAACTATTTTGTAGTCAAATACAAAAGAGAGCAGCACTTATCCAAGACCTAATATCCTTTAAAAAATGACATTGCTTTGACATTTATTTCCTTTATCAAATCCCAAATCAGTTCTTTTAAACAAAACCCTCTGGTGATAGATAAACCCAAGTGGTAATGTTTTCTCTGGGGAAACAATTACTCACCTAACGGCAAAGTACAAAGTTGCTGGGCCTGGTTTCTTGGGCAAGTCATGGTCCAGGACTCTGTGATCCAGCTGCAGCCAGACACTCTGACCTCTGGGGAAGCAAGTTGGAGAGGTTGTTAAAAACCAAGAGAGGAAATAGAGAAACTGGATCTTTTTAGTGTTCATGTTTAGTCCGAGTGTTGCTTTAAAGCATTAGAGATTCAGCTCTGAGACAGGCAAGCATCTCAAATTATTGCCTTTTTTTCCCCCTCAGGTTTCAGATTGTGATGTAATAGACAGATGGATGGCAGAGAACACTTTGCAGCTGCATTTGCAGCCACAGCACCCAGAAAAACAAAATATTATTAAAACACCCTCCTTTGCTACAGACAGGGATGCCTCCATTGATTCATCACATCTAGCAGAGGGATCTGGTCTGTAGCAGAGGCTGGACATTTGGCTGCAGCAGAAATGGGTCTGATCTCTTCTCTGCAGGGGACCACAGTTCTGCAGTTGTATCCCCCACTCCTCCTGTTCTGCACCATTCCCAGTCCAACAACCAACCCTGTTTCAGAGCAGAGGGATTTACCACAATCACATTAAAGGAGGGAGGTGTTTAAGACAGTTCTATTTGCAACAGCTTCTCTGATTCAAATTATAAGGAAGCAAAAAACAATTAAAATCCCCCAAACCTAAAATAACTTTCCTGAGAACCCTGGGGCTGATGGGGAGTGCAGCAACCTGAGATGCCCCAAATGGCTGGGGCATGGGTGCCCTCCAGAGGCCACATGCTCCCTTCCAGCCATGCAGCCCAGTCCCAAGGCAGCCTCTGGAGTCCCACTGGTGTTTCTGGAGAAGTCAAGAGCTTTTAGGTAATCCCCTGGCAGCGCTTTAAAGCTCACTATGAGGGAGCGCCAGCAGCCAAAGACCTCCAGAAGGATTTCATGGCAACTTTTCTTGGGGAAAAAAAAAAAGTCAAGTGAAAACACATCCTCAAAGGATTTACAGAAGAGCTGGAAGAAAACATTTTCCAATATCCAAAAGGACAAGGATGTGGCAAATATATTCTAGGGAGATCCTGTGATGAGAATGGCAGGTAAGATTACCACCTTGCTGTGGTCAGGGCCCCACAGCAAGCAAGCAGCTCCTACCAGCTCTGTAAACATCAGCCCTTTCCCCAGGGCCAATCCTGCATCTGCAGGTGGGAACTGCCTTGGCAGGGTGGCCCCATATGTGGCTCCAGTGTGATCCAAAGGCAAAGGCTTCCATAGAGAACATCATAAAAAGCAGCAATGGAGAGCAGCAGAGTCTAATATTATTGTCATTAGACAAAAAGAGGTTTATTTAGGGGCTGTCTTAGCACAGAGCTCCATTCCTCCACTGCCCTCCACAGCTCTACTCCAGCTTTTCTGGGGAGCTGAAGGTAACTCCTGGAAACACTAGCTCTGGGAAACAGAATCCCATCTGTGGGTTTCAGTCCTGCACCCAGCAAAACGGGGAAGCATTTCAGTGCATTGGTGACAGATGAGGCTGAGCACCAGCTGAGACTTTCAGTTCACCAGCTCCGGGTTAATGCCACAGAAGCAGATCTGCCATGCTGCTTTGGAGCCTGGCCCTGGCATCTCACCCAGCCCAGCAGTGGAGGGTGGCAGGAGATGGGCAGGGGAGGGGCAGTGCCTGCCTGAGCTACCCTCCCTTGCTCAAGCAGCGAGGACAAACTGCACCCAGCAGAGCTGTTCACTTGCAGAAGCCCAGCTGCTGGGTTCTGCATTTCAAACACGTGCTGCTTTTGTGACTCTCTTTGGCAGTCTGCAGAATAGCCTGAATGCCTCAAAGTAATAGGGGAGCTAGGAGAGTTGTTTATGAGGAGGACTAACCTCATATTTCACTGCTGCTAGGGCAGTTTGGGCTGAAAAGACTCAATAATACATATGAGATGAAAGTGCAAAGCAACAGGAGCAATTCATTGTGAAAATAAATGCAAACCCTTTTTGTTACTAAGAGTGATGAGTAGGAAAGCTGAGTGTTCATGTGGGAAATTATTGCTGAATCAATTTTTTTCACCTTGTGAGAGAACCATGAAAAGGTAAGAGCATCAGGAAGATATTTTTACAAGTATTCTCTGGGTTGTGCTATTTCCTTTCCTCAGCCAAACAGCACCAGCCCAAGGTAGGAAAAACTTCAAAAGAAAAAGTCATTTTTCCATCACACTGAGCTGCCACAGCATCAGGGATGGGTTTCACATTGCAATAATCACACAGCTGTTTAAATTAAATGAACATGCTTACGTATCATCTATGAATGTTATCCCAAAATACTCCTTTTCCTTCAGGTTGAAGTGTGAGGCCACCAGATCCAGCAACTCCCGAGACAAAAGTTTGGGCTATTGAAAGACAACAAATAATGCAATTTATTTCAGTCCAAGCTTTTCATATATAATTAACATTTTCTCTGTGAATACTGACATTCAAGCATATGTGGGCAAGTCAAAACCCTTTTGTACAACTCAATATAGACGTTGCTCCATCAAACTTGGAGCAGTAGATTCAGTGTCTCCACGGAGCTGCACGGGATATGAGAAGCAGGGAGAGGCAATTAAGTACTTAACCTGTGACATGGAGCTGAAGTGCATGGGACTGGCTGCTACTTTCCTCTTCCTGGGGAGAAAGGCAGCAGCTCAGGTTTTCCTGCACTTACAGCAGGAGAGATTGTTTCAATTAAGAAAACATTAGGTACTAGAAGATCTCATGTTTTGGGTTCTGTTCTGGGAATAAAACACACCATCACAAACAGAGATTTTTCTTCCCTTCTAAATTACAAACACCCATCACCACGAGTGGTGCATTTAATACACTCCATGAATTGTGGTGAAAGCAGCTGAAAAGCTGAATACAGAACTGATGGCAAATATTCTGGCCACTGTGCACCAGTGCCCAAGGGAAACCCTCCTGCTAATCCAGGTCTGAGGAAGGGCACAGGAGCCTGAAAGCACATCTGTTGATTCCACTTTGAGTTGCTCTAGTAAGAGAGAACTTTCCTTCACAGATCAGTTACACATCACCCCCCAGCAGCACTGCTAAAGAAAACAAGCAGAGAAACCTGGCAACACGTTGCAGGTGTCCAGACCAGAGGAGTCTTTACCTGAACCAGCAGCTCCAAGTTCCTGTCATCGAGGAGATGCACCTGGCAGTGCCGACCCTCTGTCATCTGCAAAGACAGTAACACAGCCCCGTGAGGAAGAGCAGGGTCCCTGGCTCAGCAGCAAGGACTGCCTGTAGCAAGTGCCTAATCCACACTGATAAGGGAGCAGGCTCTGTACTGGAGCTGAGCGTCCTTCTCCAAGGACTCGGTTTGGGGAAGCTGCCTCAGCACTCTCAGCTCACATCAAATCGGCATTAAGGGTGCTTAGCAACACTCAGGATCAGATAAAAGTGACATAAGTGCTGCAGGAATTTAAGGTGAGGGTGAACAGGCCTGGTTAGTACCACAGCCACACATGGCAGCAATAGCCTTTTGCTCCAGCAAGGAGCAGCAGTGACCAGAGACCCATGAAATCCCCTCTAAGCAACCATCCCTGCAGATGGGTCAGCCTAAATTTGGTCCTTTGACAGAGGAGCTGGTCTCTAGTGTAGGTAAGGTTTCTACCAGTTAATTCTCTCTCCTTGCACACAAAGCAGGTGCTTGAACAGAATGATTAAGAGCAGGATGAGCTTGACAACCTCTTCATAGAACTGGACCACCTTGTTTCCATTTCTGTCACATTTATCTCTTGCAAACAATGTGTCTTTCTCCCCTTAAGAGGAGAGCAATTCAGAAATAGCTGCACATTATGCCCTTTTAATATCTGCCCTTTGAAATCTAATACATTTCCATGAAAGCTTTTACATTATTTAAAATGTGTTCTAATTCTGGACCTCTTGCTGGCTTTGGCGAGGGCCAGCTTCACAAAGCTCTCCGCCTGAGAGCTGGTGAAGGAAACCTGGCTTTTATATTTATTCTCCCAGCAACTCCTTTTCCTGACAGTACAAGCTTCTCACAGACTATAAATTCTGAGCTCTGAGTAGAGGCTGAGGGTGGTTTGCTTAGATAGGGGTTCCCAGAGGGATTCACACACATGGCAGTTTCTTCTTTCACAGCCCCGTGGCCCCGCAGGGATGGGGACAGGGCTGAGCTCTGCTGCCACCAGCAGCCCCTCAACACCTCCTGCCCTGGGCTGCTGCACATCCAAGCCTTATAAAGACTGATAAATAAATACAATTTATACCTGGACACAGCTTAACTAAAAAGACACCTCCTGCCTTCCCCCCCAGCGCTGCCACGGTTTCAACACACGGCTCTTTGCACGGAGAGGGCTGCTGAGAAACAGCCTCTTCTGTCACCAGTCAGGCAAACTGACAAAGCTTCATTGTTGCAACTAATTGAGCTCGTTTTGACCAAAAGCCGAGAGGGAGTCTCCTCCTGAAGAGCTCTGCAAACAGGTCAGAGATGAGCGTCTGCAGGCACAACTCTGTCCAGTGTCCAGGAAAATGGGGCTGTGACATCTGTGGTACCAGCACTGGCAACTTACAGCACTAAACATGTATCACGTCACTCATCAGAGCAGCAATACTGGCAAAAGGACCATCTGAAGAGAGAGTCTAGATGGAAGAAATCCCTTCCTTCTCATTTCTCCTAGTGCCATGAATGTGAATTTATAGAGAATTGCCAGAACATGTGTGACTTGGGCACACAGGGATGCACTGCAGACACTGCACCATCTCGGAGACAGCAGCAATGCCCTCCATGCAAACAACAGCCTCACCCCACAGTACTACACCCCGAGGAGGCAGCAGCCCAGAGCTGCAGCAGCCCCAGGCTCCCAGCAGGGCACCACTGCCAGCACGTTATCCTTCAGATTTTGGAAGTAAAGCTGCAGCATCCCCATTCCAGCTTCCAGCCTGCTCCCTGCAATCTATCCACTCCCCGAACACACCGCCTGGAGCCCTAAAATCCATTTCTGTGTGATTATGAGTCCATTTGTTCCTGAGAGCTGAAGATCTGCCACTGCGTGGTCATAAATAAGTCGCATGCTACCATCTATTAATCATTTCATCAGCCCACCCTTCAAGGTGGCACATATTTCTGGCTCTGACATAGTCACCAATCTGCCCCCGTTGCGAAGTGTCTGATCCAATAGTGTTTTTAAATCATTCCCCATCTGTTGCTCTCTGATAGCACAAGGGTTGCCATTATTTAATTGCTAGCCGCTTTAGCTTTCACCCAGTGAAGTCACATTAATCACTTCTGACTGTTTTAATTGCCTCAGTTGTCTATTGTTAAGTAAAAGGAAAAAAAAAAAAAGAAAGGTTTCTATTAGCAAACACAGCCACAAAGCCTTGTGCTGAGGAGGAAGGAAAGTTGCAGGGAAGATTAAAACATAAAAGAAATGTCAGCCATAATCTGTGCTTCTAAGCAGCTATCCAAGGTAATGGCAAAGCACCTTGAAAAATAATTAAACTTCATGACACTCCAGAAGATAGGCAAGATACAGTTATATTATTGATGAGAAAGCATAAGGACACAGCTTGAAAGTCTGAATTACAGATAAAGATAACATCTAATACCTGAGTCTCCAGGAATCTCATCTCAGAAGTCACACAGCTGCTTCCCAGAGTACTGGGCAGCCCAGTCAACAAGATGCTGCAGAATATGGCAGAGTGCTTGGTGATAAAGCACCATGAAATGCCATTCCTGTGACAAACCTGCCAGCTCCCACCTGTATCCTCAGAGCTCTCCGTGGCCATGGGCTCTGGCACAACAAAAATGTCCAGGGCCATGGAATATCTGCTGCTGCCTATAGCTCTAGAAGGCGGTGGGGGAGATGCTCTGGAGCCTCTTCCATTTACTGCTTGAACCCCTCTACCCCCCCAACCCCCACAAACACACCTGAAGGCTACTTCTCTGCTAAGATCCCTTTTCCACCTGGGCCAAGACACACAACACAGATACTCACTGTGTGACACCACAGCCTGGTGGAGAAACCAGTCTGCCAGGACAACTACCAGCTTTGCATTTGCGGGCTCCAGTCCAGCCCCTAAACAAAGTGGTGGTACCTAGGACAATCCAGACATCAGCCTTATACTCCTCTGACAGACCAAAGGCTTCAGCAACCAGCATCCTGGTTTCTGCAGCTGTGCAAGTGCTCACTCCAAGTATCCCCACCCCATTCCTGATGGGGCAGAGAGCACTTCACTTGGCTTACTCTGTATTTACGAATACAATCTGGAGCAAATCACTCCCAATTTCTACCACAGAGCAACTCAAGCCCATCCTACATCAGGAATGTCACCCACCAGAGAGGTCAGCTTCAGGAGAACTCTCTCCTCACGTGGAGCTGCCCACCCTGTGCACACACAGCTCCTACACACAAGACAGTACTCACATTTTGCAAGCTTGCTTTGTACAGGATGAAGAACCAAAAGCTTCAGAGGCTATTGCAGCTGCCAAAACCACCTCACAAGCTTTGGAGTACCAGTCACCTTCCAGCCGTCCTGTACTGGTCCAGCACAGTGATGCAGAGGTGTGACAAGTGCAGTGCAGCAGTGCCACACACTCATAGGCATCAACACACAGGTCCTTTTCTCTTGCCTGAAAAACAGCTGGATAGCTTTAAAAAGAGGAATTCACCCTCACAGCATCACTGGATGCACAAAGGATTTTGGCCACGGAAAAGTGCCTCCAGCTCAGGGGCTGGAGACACCGAGTTCCTAGAGCTGAAGCAGTCCAAGTTTCATTTTTAACTCCCCCGGTGACACCAGTGTGATTTATTTCCCTGTAGCACATCCTCTCACAGGGAAGGGACTTGTAGTTGGCTCCTCAGCTCTTGTGGCATTGGGCTCCTCCAAGACCCATCACCCCGGGAGCCCCTGGCTGATACATTTGCTTTCATCTTTAATTCAGCACGCCTTGCTAATCTGAACAATATAATTGATTTTCTATGTCATTGGACCAATCCATCACGAGAGGAGCACAGCTGTCTGGCTCAGTTAAAAGGTGGCGTGAGCAGCCTTGAGATACATATACACAAATCTGGGATTCCAGCTTGTTCTCTGTGATTTTGTATTGTCTGTTGAAATAAACAATTCCCTTTGATTTTTTCAACATGTCCCCAAGTTGGTCTTTTTAGAAATTATTTTTAAAAGCCTGATAATAATTAAACTATTTTCCAGTAAAATTAGTAACAGTGTAAAATTCATGAAGTATCCCATCTCATTCCCAATAGGAAATGAGGAGAGTGATGTAACAGCTCTGTTTGTGGCAAGACCAAACTGAGGTACTGAGATACTGGATTCTTATGGCTTCCCAAAGTCACTCGTATGCTTTGCACAAAAGTGAGCAATAAAAACCTCAAAGGAGGAGAGGAATGAAGAGGAGACAAACACTGGCTGATGCAAAAATGCAGTAACGTTAAAATATTGAAGCCCTTCTAACTTACAGGCAGGTACCTGGCAGGGAGCTTTCAGCAAAGACCTCATTTACCCAGATCTGCAGTGAAAAAGGCAGATAATGACCAAAAAATGGTTCTCAGAAACTCTATGTGAGGAAATTAAAGCACAAGGCAAGCTTATGATTCTATACAACATGTTTAGAAAGGTTTCATATAGCTGGGAAAAAAAACAAAACCAAACAACAACCACCACCAAACAAAAACCAAAACTAAAACACACACAAAAAAAACCCAACAAACCAAAAAACCCCACATTTTATCCTCCATCTCTTATGACAAAAAGTAAGACACAATCTCCACCTAAAAAATCATGGAAGTAAATTTTCCAAAACACCACTCTTAAGGAAAAAAAAAACAAAACCAAACAACCCACAACAAAACACAAGGTGGAGAGAAAACAACAATAACAAAAAAACCCCAAACCAAACCAACTCCTCTTGGCTCTTAAACCAACTCCCTGTGATATCCTGAGCCTGAATGTTTATTTGAGAAGGGAAAAAAAACATATGCAGGATATTTATGCTATTTCTCTACAACAGAAACATCCTCCTTGTTCGAAGCTGGTTGTTACATGCAATATATTTAGACATCCATGTGTGTCAAGCAGTTAGGAAAAAATTAGAAAAAGTAATTAGAATGTAAACAGGAAAACTTAAAAAAAACTTGAGCCTAAAAAAAAGCTGAGAGAACCTGAAAAATCATCCTAATGCATAGTTTAGGAATGGGAAATCACAAAGGGTTTGGGTCAGAAGCAAACCTGAATGCGTTGCACTCCCTCCAGACTGGATTTCACCTCTCAGAAAATTCAGGTGTAGCTGGCTCTAAACTGGCACAGACTTCAATTTTTAAGCCTTATTAGTTTTAGGAAGGTCTGGAGTCTTTGCTACTAGGGACAGCAAAAAAAAAAAAAAAAAAATCCCTAACAATTCTGTGGCCAAAGAAGAGAAGATTATACATAAGCTGCACATAATTGAGAACTATTTCATAGAATCATATGCTGGTTTGGGTTGGAGGGGACCTTTAAAAGTCATGTTGTTCCCCTGCACTAAGCAGGGACATCTGCAACTAGAGCAGGTTGCTCAGAGCCCCATCCAACCTGACCTGGAATGTTTCCAGGGATAGGGTATCAACCACCTCTCTGGGCAACCTGAGACAGCATCTCACCACCCTCAGTGTAAAAAAAATGTCTTCCTTCATTTCCAGTCTAAATCTCCCTCATTTGGTTTAAAAACATCATCCCTTGTCCTGTCACAACAGGTTCTGCACAAAATTCTGTTCTCATCTTTCTTATAGGTCCCCTTCATAGTACTGAAATGCCACAAGAAGGTCTCCCCAGAGTCTTCTCCAGACTGAACATCCCCAGCTCTCCCAGCCTGGCCTCCCAGCAGAGGGGTTCCAGCCCTCCCAGCACTGCTGGGGCTCCTCTGACCCTTCTCCAACAGCTCTCCTGTGCTGAGGGCTCCAGAGCTAGGCCCAGAGTGGAGCAGAGGGGCTGTGCCAGGGTCCTGCATCCAGGCAAATAAACACTGCTGGAAGCTTTAAAACCATTCTGTCTCATCTTTAATACCCCTAAACTCCACAAGCAAACTTTTGGAAGTTGTGGGATTCTCTTCCCTTCCTCTCCAGAAAAACCTTTTTGCTCAGGCAGGGGTGTTACTGAGTATCCACAGGGGTTCTGCCTGGGAAACACCCACCCATGGCAGTCCCAGCTGCACAGAACTGCACTTGTTGTTTCCACAAGCTCTCTGCACATCAAATTAAACTTCACTGGCAGGTGAGTTAGCTCCAGGAGGTATTCCACAGGAAGAAAAACCATGCACTGATGTATCCAGTGATGAGACAGAAAAGGGAACAGTTTTTGCTAAATTAATGGCCCACACACAAAGGGTAAAAAAACTGTCTATGCCAGAAACAGGCACAGCACAGTGGCTCAACAGTGAGAAAATCAAGGTAACAAAAAGAGAAAGAGCAATATTCCTCCTTGCTCACAAGGGGTATATCAGTAGGAACACTCTCCCTTTGCCTCACCAGCCCAGCCTGCACAAAGCCTGCTGGGGTGGGGGGGGCACCCAGATCCTGCTGTCCTGCTTTTGACCCCTGAGTCAGAGGCAGCAGGACTGCTCTGCAGGTGTATGAGCCCAGAGAACCAGCCCTGCACATGGAGAATTTCATCTCCAAATCCTGATCTGAGCTGCAGTTAACCAGCTATAAAGCATCACCAGTAATTTCCTGTAAGGGTTTGCTGGTTTGTTGTTTTTTTCTGTAACTCATAAGCCTGCAAGACATTTCAAAGCTTAATACTGAAGCCCCTACACTGACCTCAGGTTTTCATCAGCATTTAGGTGGGTTGGTTTTGTTTTTTTCCTTTGGTCCTGAAGGCATTTAGGATCAGATCCTCAGCTGCCTTAGCTCAGCATCACTTCACTGAATTTGGGATGGCTTAAGGCTGGTCTGAAAACGTGCACAGCTTGATAAAAATATGAAATAAGATGCAAGAATGTATTGCAATATGGAGCTGCCCTAACAAGGCTCATCTCGGGGAAATAAAAACCTCTCATGCAGCTGAGGGAAGAGAGGAAAAAGTTCTAATGGTTTACATGACCTCAGTTTCCTGGTGTGTCTGTTGGGAGAGCAAAACCTCATCACGTTCCAGCACTCAGGAGTTGTGCAAAGCTTAAGGAATAAGCAGAAAAATAACAAACAGGAATTTGGTTTTATACCAGCATTTCTGGGGAAGCTTTTTAAAGGATCTGCATAGATCCCCACAAATGCCTTGCTGCACACTTCTTGCCAGCCTGCTGGCAGCCCATGGGTCCTTCCCAAGCCAGCATAGGTGCCCAGCACTCTGTCCTGTGGTGAAATAGATGGGTGGGGTGTTGGAAATGCTCCACCCTCCCATGGGGGAAGATCCAGGGAAAGCAAACATGCCCCCATCTCACTGTGTGCCTTTCCCATCACCTCCCATCACAAAATCCCCCAAGTGAAGCCTCCTTTCCATGGTGACCCTCCCCTTAAAGTCTCCTAGACTCATCAATACCTCCTCAAAGCACAAGGAGTTGGCTTTGGGTCCAAAAAACTCTGTTTTCTCCCTTGTCTCTCCACATACCAGCCCATGGGTTCCTGCTGAGGTGCTGCTCACATAGACATAGACTTGCCATGATTCCTTGGAAAGCAACAGCAGAGCTTCCACCAGCTTTACAATGTGCAGACTGTGTCTCCAGACACACTGCCTTTTCTTCCTAATCTTCAAGTCATAAAGAAACCTTGGGCTGAAGTCCTGGCACCAACGTACTCACTGATTTTTACCATTAACAATAACAGGCCAGGATTTTGCCTTAAATCATTTGTTATCTTGCTATTAACCTTAACAGAGGCCAGTTTCTGCTTTACTTTAAACAGCCAGCCATGCACTGAAGTGGCTGGCTATGCCTCTCACCCTTCATGCCATGGCAATGGCATGTAGAACCCATCTCACCTCTCTAGAGTGACTCCAAGTGCCATCCCAAGAGCTCCAGAGCCCACCCTGGCTCTGCACGTTTCCATCCCAACACTCCCAGGGCATTTGCTCACAGCAATTGCAGGGACTGCAATTAAAATAGGCAGAGCTATTCCCAACCTCAGGATATCCCTGTGTTTCATCTCAGGATAAACCAGGAAAGAACGTGCACTTGAAGACCCAAGTGACTACTGCATGCACATAAATAATACTTTAAAACGAGACAGGCTGGAGAAAATCTACTGAAGTACAAGTTGGTACAAATGCCCCTTTGATGATGTTTTCCATGGAAATGTTGGCTCTGCTCAAGTTTGGCAAAGAGTTCGAGATAAAACACAGTGCCTGGAACAGGGGGCCAAGAGGCATTCTGGGTTCCATGACACCTTCCTAAAATAGCTACGTGAACTGAAGATACAATGAAAAAACTGGCTCCTGCAGAGCATCAACTGACTTCCATGTCAGCCCCAGCCACTGAAAGAATCTGGCAAAGCCACAGCCCAAGTGCTCTCTCACTGCAGGCACTGTGGCTTTTCAGGGCCAAGTGCCAACACATTTTCCATGCCATTCTCCTTTTCCCTGTTTATTCTACTATTGCTCATTGCAGGGGATGGCAAATCTAAGGGACTCTTTCATTTTATGAAGGGTTTGCTGATCTGACAACAGGCACAGCCTCTCGTGGGCATTAGAAAGATCTTATTCATGGGAGTGAGTCGTGGGGCTCAGTCTCACCCTACTCTCTCAAAATGCTCAGAAGCAATGTGAGCACAGTGATGAAAAAGAAGAAAAATAAAAACAAACCCCAAAAAGCAACAACAACCAAGAAAAGCAAATGCAAAACAAACAAAACAACCACAAAAAAAAACAAAAACAAAAACAAAAAAAAAAACAAACAAACAAACAAAAAAAAAAAACAACACAAAAACCATAAAACCACCACCAAACAAGTGACAAATGAATATCCAGGGAATAAATTAACTCAATTTTCCTCAAAATGATAAAGACAGCATCCCAGCCAGGAGATAAAGCCCTTTGCCAAGAGCAAAACATGAACAGGAGAGTTGCTGCTTCTTGATCTCTTCCAGAAACGTGCAATATAAAAAAAACCAAAAACAACCCATCAGAAAGAAAACTGACCCTGCTCCTCCCCAGAAGGAAATTTTGCAGCATGGCTGCTGTTCCTGATGCTACCAGTGGTGGCTTTGCACATCCACACAGGGGTAGTGGGGGGCTGGCCACCCACAACCCACAAGCACCCAGGTCACTTTGGTTCCCAGGGCACGAGGCACAGGGATAAAGTGCTGCAGGAGAGCCTTTGCTCACCCCACACTTTTCAGCTGCCAAGTGGCACCCAGCAGCATCTCACCTCTCCTGACACTGCCAGAGGCCAACAGGGTCGTGCTGCTGGGTTATTGTGCTGCTGGGTTGTCAGTAGGTGGTGAGTCCCTCTGATAGAGGGGGAGAAGTTCACCACCTTCTTGAAGGAACAGCCCTCCCATTGCACCAGGATTGTCCTTATCTTAAAGAGAGGTGTCTCATCCTCCCAACTGAAATGTTTCTCCAAGGGGTCATGTCATTCCACAGGCACTGCTGTTTCCATTCCTGCTGCTTTGCAATGTGTTTAAAACCAGAGCAGGAAGAGAGCAGACAGGCAACACTACAGCTACTAAGCCTAAAAAAAAAAAAAAAAAAAAAAATCAGGAAAATTAATAGGAAACAATCAGTGCAAATCTGCCACAACTATCAAGTCAATGAAATACTTCATCCAACAGCTGCTTTCCTTGGCAGAACACAGCTAATAAATTCGTGTCTGCTGGAGACTTGCTTATCACCAGCAGTGCTGAGACACTGCAGTCGGGTCATTACCGGGCACAAGCCCATGGAGATGTTTTGTTCCAGTGCGATCTCCTGGGATATCAGGGGAAATAAAGAGATCCTGTGGGATCAGAGAGCTTTCCTGATGAAACCCAATGGAGTAAATGCAATGTTGGCCCCAGAAAGGGCATGGCTTGGAGGTAGGATCCTCTACCCTTGATATCTTACTTGGTACCCACTGTGGGGCAGGACTGGACATCTGCCCTCCCTTCTGCAACCCATTCTGACCTTCACTTCTCCAGATGTTGGAGGCAAATCAGTTAAGCTCATGCTTCTTTGCTTATGTCTCTACAACCCAAATGTTAGGACATATTCTGTGCAGGACTTTTGGTAAGCCTTCTTGTGTTTTACCCCACCCCAGAAGCCATCCCTGACCCAACTGAAAGCAAAACTCAGCCTTCCCTGTTACAGAAGACTGAAAAATTCACTAAGAGTTTCCCAACCCCACCCTTGATGTCTCCAGGCCCAAAGCTCTCCCCATCTCTCTGTTTCTCACAGGCTGTTCTCTGTCCCCAACCCCCACACTTCTTGCTTCACCATCATCCTCCTGCTCACACCTGTGTTGGAGTTTTGAGGAAAGGCTCCTAGAAAAACCAAGCCCTGACCCATTATCTGCCATCATCTCCAACCAGCACCACGTTCTCTGAGGGTATCTTGCATCTCTTCTCCTCCTGCCCCACCAGGGTTCCTGCACCCAGCTCATCCCTTGCTCTGTCCCCATCCTGCCTCCAGACTTTACAGCTGCTCTCAGTCTCTGGACTTGGCAGGAGTCCCTCAGGAAACCCAGACGCCAGCCTTGAACAGACATTAGGTAAGCAGGCAATGAAAAATAATTAAAAAAAAAAAAAAAAGAAGAAAAAAAAAGGCTCTATCACAAGTTTATCTGAATTGCCTTTAAATCCACAAGTCTTAAAAAATAAAATAATAATGCAAAGAGCAAGCAAATAGACCCAGATAAGCCTGAAATCCTGAAAAGTCCTAGGGAAGAAGACAAAAGTGTGGGTATTTGCTGCAGTGGGGGCTAAGCCCTGTTTCTGTGGTGGTGCTGGTGGCAAGGAGCCAACCTGCCCAGCCACCAGCACCCTGCCAGGCACAGGGAGGGTTGACAGATTTGGGCTGCTCCACACTCCACTTTTAAAGCAAAACAAGCCCTTCAGATAAAAGGCTCTTTTCTCACCGGCAGTTAACAAGCTCCATGTGCACTGCTGCATCTCCAGCATCAACCTCTTCACGAGGGGGCTTTTTGGGCAAGAAGGGTGGTGACCTTACTGATGAGACAGTGAACAGTTACATGCTGAAAGGAGCTACTGTAGCAAGCACCAACTGCCTTTTCTTGGGACTTGTGAATCTGTGCTTTGTTCGTTTTAAATCATATCTCAGAACAGCCTGGTAAGGGAAATCTCTGGAAGTGGGTTTTCTCTAAAATCAGAAATTACAGACCTGCTCTCCAGCTGCACCAAAGTTATCAGCATCAAGCTCGGATTCAGCCCTTTCCTAAAGCAGCCAAGGCAGCACTTACAACAAAGGCAGGAAAACCCAGCTGTAAATGCTGGGAGTAAACAAACAGCCCCTTATCTCCACAGTGGAGTGCAAAAGATGGGAAAAAAAGAGAAATTATGGACTGATCTTTCAGAGCAAAGAAGGGAACCAGCAAGAAGGTTTCAGGCTGCAAAGTACCCCGAAGCAAACTGACTTTGCTCGGTGGCTGCTCTCCTGCAGTCCCACCTCTGCAGGGCACGACTCAACAGCCCTAAGCAATGTCATCTGTTGCTGCTAAGCGTCGGAATTCAAAATACAGCCTCTTACCTCCAAGTCACACTCCCTGCTGCTTGAAAAAGGGCTGGAGCAACCCAAGCGGGACTCTGCGGAGCTTGTGTACTAAGCCTTCGTGTTTTCTGTGCATTCAAGCTGGGGGAAGAAGGGAGACACGATCTCCGACTTCTTCCCTTGCCATAGAATCTCGAGGAAGTGACCTTTGCATTTGTTACTTTGATTACAGATTTGGAAACAAAAGCCCTTCCAGCGTGAGTCAGTCAGGGGACACAAGAGGTTGAAATGGGATTGTTACAAATGGAGGAGAGCTGGGAAAGAATTGCCTTTTTTTTTTTTTTAACTTTGTAATATTAACCCCTTTATTATGAAACAAAACTAAGTAAAAATAACAGCAATTACAGACCAAAGGCATTTACAAGGTGCCAGCTCTAGAGGAGTGACACCTCCTTGTGGGACCACAGGTCCCTGCAGCAGCTGGCCAGGAATCCCCAGCACACCAACAGCTCTGTGCTTGTCGGGTGCTGCCATTGCCCCTCCACTTCCTCCACCTCATGCATCCTCATCCAGAGAACAGAAGAAGCCTTTAAGCCAAAACTTGGCACAGCACTAAAAGTGGCTGCCTCCACTTTTGATCCTTGAGACCAGTGGTTTAGCCCCAAGGCAGCTCCTGTACCCATCTCAAGGTAAGTGCAGATACCCAGAGCTCACCTGCCCTTATTTCATACACTCGCATCTCCAGAGTTCCTTGCTGGGATGGACACCCCCAGAGACAGTGTTTCACTGGATTTCCCAAGCACCTTTCCAAAGCACAGCTCTGCTGCCTCTGATGTGGGCTGCTGCATGTCAGGGAGGGAACAGGCAGCACGGAGTTTTACATCCCAGAGCATCACTCTGCATTTGTTCCAAGGTCAGGAGGTTCCAGCAGGGCAGCTGGCTGCTGGCAGAGGTGCAAGAGTCACTCATTCTACCTGCTGTTCCACCGCTCCCTTTGCACAACTGTTCTCTGTGTGCAAAACACCAGGTTTTATCCCAAATCTCTTTCCCTCTGACACATCAACCTCCACAGCTTCACACACCTCTGGGCCTGGGCACAAAAACACTGTCAGGCAGAGCACACAGAGGTACAAAAACTGAGCTGTCCTCCAAAAGCAGCTACATAACACCACTTTCACTGAAAACAGAAAACCAAACAGAACGAAACCAAAGAGCTGTGCACCCAAATCCAGGTGACTGTAACCTCCAGAGCTCCAACTCGACCTCCAGGCAGGTACACAAGAGCCACAAGTTCTCAAACTAAACCAGGCAGTTACGTCAAAATCTAAAATGCAAGTCTGTTCCTCCTTCACAAACACAGCTCAGCTTGATTATCTCCTTTTATTTGATGTATGGGTACCCAAGATTTTAAATCACATCAACTCACATCCTTTGGCTATATAAATTCTGGTAGGAAGACTGATGCCAAAAGAACCACCCACCCCCAGATGGGCTGGAAGCTACAGGTCAGGGGAACATCATGAAATGCTACCAGAGCAGGGAGGAAGGAGCTCTGCACTTGCACTAGGACAACCTCACCTGGGAGCAAGAACAATCTCTTCTCTTTTGCTGGATGGGTTTTTATGCTCCAAACTGAGCAGTCTCTTATGCATAGGGAGGACAAATCATTAAAACTTCTCCACCTTCATTTTTATAAAACATGAAACTATTTTAATAGATAAAACCAAGTTCGACACCTAGACAGAATAACTCGTTTTTTATTGGAATGGGAATCAAAGAATCTTGAGGTCAAACTTTTGAAAGCAACACTTTCTCAGAAAAATGTGGCTCTCACTTCTCAGAGGTTCCAAACCCTCTTAGTCCCAGCTACACCCCCCAAAACCAGGAGGGTCTGTGTGCTGAGCACTCAAGGCCAGCAACAGGCTCCATTAAGCTGTGGAGCACTGTGTAAAGCCAGAGCCCCGCTGACACTGCTGGGCAGAGCAGTGGGGCTGCCTGCTGCACATGATCCAACAGCTCCAGCCAGCCCTGCTCCCCTCACCTGGGGCTGCCTCCCTAAATTACCATCAATCCAGACACCTCCAAAGGACAATTCACCCCAGCTACCTCAGACACTGGGGGTGCAGTGACGTGCCAGAGGTGTATTGCCCTCCTTTAATGCAGAGGAACCAGCTTTGATCAAATATCCACCTTTTAAACAGCTGCAGACAAAGAAATGGGGGGGGTTTCCCCAAAGTTACTTTGTAAGAGCTAACATTCTCATAGTCAGACTACAAAAGCTCTCCACACAATGCTCAATATCACAAGTTTCATAAAAAAATCATAAGCTGGCCCTGCATCAGACAAGAGGCTGCCAGGACAGATCCAGTCAGCTGGTCCAGACCACACCAGCAACCTTAGGGGTGGTAACTGAGACCGTTTTGAGAGAGTATTTCAAAGGAAGGAACCTGCACTTGTCTCCAAAACAGACAGCAAAATCCCAAAATAAGATGAAAAATAGAGAGTGAGTCATTTTTCCTTAGAGAAATGACGTGAAGGTTACCTGGGTGGTGCCAACTTCTGCCCTGCTGGAATAACCACAGACAGGAATAGCTGGAGGAGGGGAAGAGCACAGCTCCTCCTCGGATCCAAGGCTTCCAAACAAATGCAGATCTGGGCAGTGGAATTCAGCTGCACTTTGGGCTGGAGAGTTTCTAACAAATACAGCGTGCCCATAATTGGTTCCAGCAGCAAGAGCTGAGCAGAGGGAAGTCTCTGCAACTTGGGGGCCACCAAAAAGAGCATCTCTCAGCTGGGGTTTGGAGATGGCAGTGAGCCAAAGGATCCGTGACCCCTCAGCAAATGCAGCACACCCCAGCCTCTCTGGGCAAGGTGAACAGATGCCATGTGCTTGATATCAGAGAGGAATTACTCACTCCCACTTTCCCTATGGCTTAGCAAACACCAGCTTGCAGTCCTGCTAAGTGCACCTGCCCAACCAGATTCCCAATGGGCTTCACCTACACCAACATACTAGTTCTCCCAAAATAACTTTGGCAACCAGACACATCCAGTCTGGCGTCAGCCAAACAACTCTACATTTAGTAGGATGGGGAACTCTTTGCCTAGGGCAGCCACCTATCTGGAGAGATTGTCCCTTGTGTTCTGGTTTCTTCTTGACTATCTACAATGTCATTTTTCTTCTTACTTCTTCTGCTGCCTTTTTTTCCCTTGCCTCTTTGTGTTTGTTTTGCCACACTCCATTGCAAGTTGGTGTTCAGCTTGGAGTTTCATCACTATGACCCCATCCCAACATCCCCTCTTCTCTTTCCTTACTTGCACAGTTTGTACTTTCTCATACTATGTAACTGCTGTGCTGCCCACTCCTGCTCTTCCAGCTTCTTCACTCCCATCCTTAAGTCCTTTCCCTTCCTCACCCACACACCAGCCAGTAACCTACCTGCACGAGATAGCACAAAAAGAGCCTTCCCCACACCACACACTCTCTGCCCAGCCCACATCACCCTGCATAGAAACCACTGGCCCAACGAAAGGTAAACCCAGGATGCTCAGCAAACAGCTTGTACTTAGTGGTGGCCATGCAGTGTAAGTGCTGGATGCAGTAAACCATCCATTACCACTCCCAGCTCTTTTGGCACCACACACTTGCACCAGATAGCAACCAGGAATATGGACACTGGGACATCCATGGCTGGGACACCCATCACCAGGAAAACATCAGCTGGAAAAGCAACCACAGAAACATCAGAGCCTTAAATCTGATGTCACTTGAAGTATCAATAATGGCTTCTAACAGCTAGAACCAGCACTTTGAGGCTATTCTCAGCATTTTCATGACCCTTATTCTCCCCATCTCTCCTTCCCCAATGCACAGAGCTGACATTTGTGTAAATGAACGACAGACCAATTAGCAAGGAGAAGTGTACATGTGTACTTGTGTGTGGGAGGGTATTGGAGCTAATATATTCCAGCTCTCAGAGCTTTATCCTCTTTGCAGTCTCTGAGAATGAGTGGCTCTCCATCTGTACAGAAGATTAGTAGATTTACTAATCACTAATTATGACTCAGAGGTTTTAAAAAGCAATGCAGACTGTACAAAGGGTGGCCTGATTTTTTGGAAAATGAGGAGACAAAGATAGAACAGTGTTATTTTAAGCACATGGACAGTCCAAGATGGAAAAGAAAGGTAGTGACAATAGTAGCGAAAGGAGTGACAGAAAGCTAAACACTCAGAAGGACCAGAAAAAATGAAGTATGGAAAAATTATCATGGACCTGAAACACTCCTAATGTACTTTTTCATAAGCCTCTTGACCAGTCAGAGCAACCTGTCTCTGCACTAGACTGAAATGGAAATGTATCCAGGCAAGTTCATACAGTGACACCTTTGTACAGGCCTCTGCTTCTGGAGAGTGGCGCCAGCGACATTTGAAATCCAACGTATTTGGTGAACTGCATCAGATGGAAAAAAAAAATATTTATCCAGGCCAAAGCCGTTGGTTTATGAATAGAAGGCACTGTTTGAAACTGGCACTGTGACACCCTGGAGGAAATGAGATGAAGTTCAGAGTCTGGTTGTGAAGTTTGAATAAACTCCCTTGCACAGAAGATGCTATATCATGAGCTCTAATGGAAATATGTCTGTCAGAGAGCTTTGGAAAGCTGTCGTTGGAAGGCTATAAAGCCAAGTTTAACTCTAAGCTGTCAGAAGGCAGTGCCCAGAAAGAGCCAGGCCTGCCCTCAGCTTTGCAAGAGGCTGCTTTGAAGCCCCCAGATGCAGGGAAGTCTCCACATGCTGTGTTTGGATGCAGTGGGGGTCTTAAGCAGAGCCAAAGCTCTGCAGGTGATGTACAGGCCATGTCACAGCATCAGATCCCTTCAAAAGAAAGGCAGATGGATGAAAAGTCAGATCAAAGCTTTTCCAGAGCCACCATTCATCCACAGTGCCCAAGTTTAAATTTTTAAAGGAGCACATATTCAGCATCCTCTAAAGAGGTCTTCAAGCTCCCTTTGTAAAGCCCTGACCCATAAGGATGCCAGAGATGCTTCCTCTGAGCATCACTCCTGGGGTCTGTCTGGTGCACAGGAAGAAAAGCTCTGCCCTGACAACACTGTACTCCCCCTCACCACTCCAGCACCACTTTTCACCATTGTGAAAAGAGAAGGGGAGGGAGAAAGCATCTCCAAGTTGTTGTCAGCACTTTTATAATGAACAGTTAAGGTGTGGTAGCAGAGGAAACATGGTCCTCACTGTCCAAACCAACTACGTTAGCACTGTAGGAAACAGGAGCCAACTGCTTCCTCTCTCTTCTCCACCCCAAGTAGGCATGGGACCAACAGATGTACAAAGCCTATTTATTGTGCTTCATCAGCAAAATGTTTTCACTTCACAGAGGAAATGACCTTTATGAGGTCAAAAAGCCTGGTTGGATTTAATTTACACTTTTACACCAGAAGGTTGTTAGCCAAATTACCAGTGTAGCTGAATAACTTAATTGCAGAGACGCTCCTCTACCTGGTTTCACATCCAGCAGATACTGCCCACAGTGTGTCACCATGTTCTGCAGGGAACTTGAGGACAGTCTGCCTGATTTTTCTCTTCCCCTCTGCATCAAGCAGACTGGCTGACACACACACCTCAACCCTGACACTAAAGCATTCACCTGGCCAGGTTGTTTATAAGAAATCAGTTGCTTTATCAAATACACTTCGATGTGATGTTTCTTATATGCTTACAGCATTGGAGCTAATGAGGACAGACTGGACTGTGGGATGTATAGGTCACAACTGGTATTCCTACCTTATGGGAGACTGGCACAGGAATATGGAGGTGTCAACGTCTCAGTAGACGTCAGGCCACTGCTAACACTAGTAACTGAACTTAGAATAGATGTTGATCTTGAAGAGTTTTTGGCTTTGCTGCTGCTTATTAACCTCATTTATATAAAAATTTCACTTTCTGGTTTGCTGCTCTGTAATTAGATTGAAGACAGGTGGCCTACAAAAGCAGCATGTGGAGAGCCCTGCCAAAAGCTTTCTTTTGGGAGAAGCATCAGGACACCCAGAAGTGTGACACTCCTGCTGTGGGCATCAGGGCCTCAAAGCCTGGCTGGCAGGCCAGAGCACCATGTGCTGGATCTCCACAACAAAACACACTCCTCAATCCTTTCCCTCATAGGAACTGTGTACCCTTGCATGAAGGTGTTGAATTCTCACCTAGGATTTCTTCCAAGCTGTAACAGCCCAAATAACTCACATTGACTTGCTGCAGCTCAAAAGAAGATCTGTGCCACCTCTTCCATCAGCTGTCTCTGCAACTCTGTTGGTTTTTTTTCTAGTACAGGTTTTCAGATGCTCTCTACAAGGGACAAGACAATGTTACCTGGCATCCAACTCCAGCACTCACAGAGAGGATACATTCACATACCATACAACCCTCCTCCCCTTGCAGGGGGTTCAGAGGTTACTTCAGAGTGAAACAGGACACCCCATCAGCACTTTGGCTCACAACCTCCTCCAGATGAATAGGCTCTGGGCAAATAGGATATCCCTTCTCCTTTGGCAGAGGAGACAGATGGCAAGCACCCTGGAGCAGAGACCAGCCTGGGGAAGTGCCTGAGCTTGGCTTGCTGGGCTTGAAGCCCCTGCACCAGTGACTGGGTGAAACAACAGCCAGTAAGACCTTGGAAGGTGTTTCTCACACACATACTAGAAACAAGAAGGCTAAAGAGAAGGTGACTGACAAAGGCTGGTTTTGTTTTCGTGGGTTGTTGGGGTTTTTTTTACTTAAAGCTGCTAAGGCAGGTAAAGGCTTTATGTTGGCAGAGAGGATTTGAGTCTCCCCTGGCCAGACGGCTCTGCCCGCGTGACCACCTCTGCACCTGCCGACTTCAGAAGACACTGGAGAGAGCCCTGAAGGTTTTAGAGGCTTCTTCATTCATCCTGGGACTGAAGCTCAGGTCTCCCATGAAACTAACTTTTTATATTTAAATAAGAAGACAGGAAAAAAAAAAATTACAGCCACAATAACAAACTTAGCAGCCCAGGGAGAAGAAATCCTGTTGGCTTTCCTTCCACCACAATAATGGACTGATGATTAAAGAGACCTGCTGGCAGCATCCAGCTCACCTGAAAATAGCCACTGACCCACAAAACAACATGAACCCCAAACGTGAATCAAAATGACCTGAAGCCTCCAGAGCTGACCAGCAGTGCAAGTGCCTGTCACCACACCCTTCCCCTCGTGTCCCCGGCACGTAGCTCTGTGGCAAAGTCCTGACTTGTTTCTAGATTTGTAACAACATGCACAGCTCAGAGAGTCCATAGAGAGGGCAAAACTGAAGCCTTTATATACAACCCTGAGTGTTTTTCACACCTGAAACACAAATATGAAGGAGTTCACATATGAGGAGTTCAGAAATATGAACATTCTTGATGAAGCCAAGGTGGGAAAGAACTTTAAGCACCTGTCCAGGTGCCAACACTGAGAACATAAGGCAAAACTTGCTTTCATGTGGCTGCACTAACTACAGGACTTCCAGCAAAAAATGAAGACGACAAATAGCATCCCTGGCAGGTAGAAGAGTGTTGTTATATGCATTTTATACACAAAGAACAGGGGCACAGAGAAGGAAGACAATTTACACAAGATAATGCAGTATCTATGGTAATGATGGAACACAAAATCTCATATCCAAGATGAGAGCCTAGTCCCAATTGATGGGCAACATTCACCTCCTCAGAGAAACAGCACTGCATGAGAGGGCTCTGCACTGCATGTTTTTCTCCACTGAGCCCAGGGTGAAAGAGTGTAACACAGCACAGCTCAGAGTAAATGTACTCTGTATGCAGGGGTCATCCAGACACCCTCTCTAGGTGTTTCCATAACTTGAAGTGGTTAAAAAAAAAATTCCAAGAGAAAAATATTATTTGATTCAACCTCTTACAGGGTTCCAATAACCCAACAGACTGGTGACATTTAACACCATGTACTCAGTTCTGCATCCACGAGACAGTCAGGATACTGTGATACTGCCAGTGGTTTTAACAGCAAACAGCCAAGACTCAAGCACAAAAAGCAGCGTGTTACACAACCCAACAAGGAAGAGCTGCGGGGCATTCTTTCAGCTGCCTCTCTTTAATAAACCCCAAATTACCACTAGGAAACTCCTGACATTAAATTGTGAGGGTCACCTTGTTCCTGCCTGGTTTCATCTCCCAAGGATGACCCTGAGAGCACTGAGCATGGAGCACCTGGTCACTGCATGTCCCCAGTAGTATGGCCAGGTTCTTCTCATGCTTGGGACAAGCTGTGGGTAGAGAGGAGAAGGGAAGGGCACTTTCCTATCCACCCCAATGAATCAAAGGCCACCTGGAAGGGTGAGAGGAGGACCAAGCTCTTCTTACCTATTTTCACATACCCACTTTAGGACACAGGTACAAGTCAGTGGTGCTTTCAAAACAAAAACAAGATGGACTAATCCACCAGCAGCCACCAGGACCTAGTAAGTTTGGGCAGAGAGACAGTCACGCTTTGTTTTGAAAAGGATCTCTTATTATTTCAAGCCAACCATTGGAGAATTGCAGCAGAACAGGCTGAATACAGCTGTTGTCAGAGCTTGGACCTTACTGAGCCATTATTCCAGCTCATGGGGGGGCTGCAGCAGGGAGCAAAGGCTGTCCAAGCTCCACACTCTCAATGGGAATGGATGCCAAAAATAACACCCCCATAGTACAGGTGTAGCTGGATTTCATGTATAGAGAAATAAGGGAGCCAGGGCTGCATCCCATATTTTTTCAGGTCAGTAGAGGCAGGCAAATGTGGAGCAGTGATGCCTGTACTCCTGCATTTCCTAGCTATATATGATCCATATTCCTCAAGTGACACCCATGTCAATGTCACATGTATCACAAAGTGTTTACATCCATCATCCTTACAAGATGCTAAGAAGTATTTGAGCACTCGGAAGCACTTCTATCACGGTAAAGCTCTTCTCCCACTCCTGGGCATACCTTAAAGCTAAGTAGCAACAGATCCCTTTGGGATTAAATAGGCACAGATGTCCTTTTAGTGTGACTTTCCCAAAGTAGTTACATCCTAAATGGTTCTGGAGACTGTTTGCTATGAGCTGTCATTCTCTGTATTGCAACACCCCAGGGAGAGGGGTGAAACAGCTTTGAAATATTCAACATAACCTAACAAACATACCATGCACACTGGCACAAGGACCAGGCACACAGCACAAGTTTACATGGGGGACAAAAATAAATACAGACGCTCAAAAAGAAATAACTGCCAGCAAAAGTGCCAGACTCCAGAGTGACACCACTGTAACTGCAACTGGATACCACAGTAAATGCGAATATACCTCGCTGTATTTTTTTGGCTGCAGGAAGGGAAGCCTCCCAATTGTTGATTCACTGCACCCCCCCTCCAAACAGCAATCCCCTTGTAATGAAAACTGCTATCCCATTACACTCTGATGCTATTCGGAGACATAAACAGCAGAAAAAGCTACAGCCAGTCTCTCCCGTGGCAGCATCGTGCTCTGAGTGCTGGATGGCAGTGAAGGCTGAGAGCTGAGCTCTGACTCCCCAGATCCCAAGCACAGGGGTGGTGACAACAGCTAAAGGGGCTCTGCGGGGCTGCGGTACACGGGGCAATCAGCTGCCAAAACACTTATTGGAGAAACTGGCTTATCAAACACGTTTAACATACAAAACATCTCCCCAAAACCCTGAACTGAAGCAGACGCGCAGCACTGCCTGTTCGAAAGCAACACTGGCCACCAGCTCAGACTCGGATTATAACACTGTCAAGTGTTTTCAGGGCAGGGCTGTGCGACCTGTGGCTTTGGCTTTTCACCCCGTCCCAGCACCTCACCCAGGGGCTGACAGGTGAGCGAGCCCACGTCCATCAGGTGCCACGACGCTTGTTTTTAATAAAACCTGGGGCGACTACCGGGGAGGTTTGGGGTTTGGTTTTTTTTTTATTTTTTACCTGGTAGACGTCCCGGAGGCCGCACCATGCCCGCAGGGCTTGCCGGCAAGCCCGCAGCCGGGCAGCGTACCAACGCCTCAGCGCTGCCACCGTCACGGTCCAGACGAAGCGGCTCCCGCTGAAGAGCAGATCCTCCACCCCGCACATGAACACCGAAGCCATGAGTCTCTCTCCGCCGGCAAAACAACCTCCCCGTCCCGGCTGGTTCCCGCTGGCTCCCGCTCCCTCGATCAAACGCCTGGCATGACGGCAGCCCGGCTTTATACGGCGGGCGGAGGGCAGGGGTGTTGCACAGAGCCAGGGTCAAGCCTTCCAACAAACTCCTCTTTGACGGCGCTTCCTGGGCAGATTCCCAGCCATGCCCCCGGCGCCAGCGGCTGCAGTGGCTCAGCCCTACCAGCAGCTCACACAGCAGCCTTGTCCTTCTTAGCAGCTTATATAAATCTCCGTTAAGCTCCAGTAGCTACCACTACGTTTTTCTAATTAAATTTTAACCCTTTTGCCATATGCCCCGCCAACAACCCCCGTGTAGCCGCCTGGGGAGGAGAGGAAACCTCTGGGCTGCGTTAATCGCCGCCGCGCTTCAGGCAGCCGGGCGGGAGCTTCGCACGCAGCTCCCGCCGAACACCCGCCGCTATCTGCCTCCGACACCTCATTATCTGCCACAGAGGGAACAAAGCTGTCAGCGGTTTCTCCCGCCTGATCCTGAGCTCAAATGATACGCTAGAAATCCTATTTTTGAATTTTATTTTTTTTTTAAAGCACCTCCGGGAGTCAGCAAGGGGGCAGAAAAGGGAAAATTAAAGCGGGTCAGAATATTCCTTTAGAAATAGATGTGCTAACTTCTCCCTCAGCTCACACGGCGGCAGATGCCCACAGCTCAGGAGTCGTGTCTCTGCTCCTCGCCACCCCCTCGGTTGTTGTCTTCTACCGGTTAAACGCTTAACACCTGCTACAAGAGAAGATTTTGCTCTAAAGTAGTTCTTTGAAGGTAGTGCGCTTGCTGCATGAGAAAAACAAAACTGCTTTTGCCAGCCGAGCTGTTCACAAACAGTCCACAGCAAACAAACACTGAAATAATAGCCCACAAGAGATTCCAGCCCTGTCTCGAGAGCTGGTTTAAAATTAAGCAGCACCCTGCCCTTCTGGGGCTTAAAGCGTTAATGTCACCGAGCCGCACCTTTCCTTTGTGCTCTTTCCTATTAAGTCAAAGGGCAATTAATCTTTTTAAGACCCTCTCAAGAGGATTTGCCGTTTCCTAAGCCTTTTGGGAGAGAAGCTGCAGGGAGTCCTACATGCCACCAGCAGCGCCTCGCTGAAGAAAACTACTCAAGAGCAGAGTTTTGGTTAAAACCATCAACAAGATCAACGTGTATCTCTGTAATCTCTTGTGCAATGAAATGAATGAAACGGGGGCACGAACAGAAGAAAGGCTCCACAGGAGAGCTAAATCCCATGGTGCTGCTGCCCCAGGGGCACTGCCTGCCAACAGCCTCTACACCTGAGTTGTAGCAGCCTTGTCCAAAACGCTTTTCACAGGAGGAAAACACTCGGGAGTGCTCACAGCACAGTGCAAGTATTCTCCAAACCCATTTAATTCCATGTTCATCAACCTTCTTCATATTGCAAGAGGCTACACTCATGTACAGTGAGCTCCTGTGTCATAGCTGGGGTGATGTAATTCTGTAGCCAGATGACTGCCAGGTTTAAACAGGCTTTAGACCCATGGGGTCTCCAAGCATCACACTTTTTCCTTTTACACAAAGCAAAAGCAGCTTTGCTCCTCTTAGCACTGGTATCTCTTGTCTATGCTGCTGTCAGGGAGTTTAAATCTCTCCACGCCTTGCTTTCACATGGGGGAAAAAACTACTTCAAATGTGGTTAAGAAGCTTTTACAAAGCGAGCGGGTGCAGGGAGGCATAGAACTTGTTAGAATGAGAGGCAAGTAAATACTTGAGCTCTGCATGGAAACCCAGCATCCATACACCCACCCCAAGAGTTTTATCTCCCCTTTAAATGCTGTCTTAGAGACTGTGGCCACAGGGAAGTTCTCCTCCTCCAGTGTTGCCTATCATCACTGTTCTACATTTAGAGGACTTAAAATATCAACAGGATTGTACAAAAATTGAAGAAGTTTTCATCTTCTACTGGGAGAGAGTGGAGACAACTGTCTACAGAGTTATTCCAATAACTTAAGCCAATACCAGCACTGGGCTCAGCAGAGGGCAGTTGCCATTCCCTCAGAACTCACTGCTTTGAAGAGCAACCAGCCAGGAAAATCTCCAATGGACATCTGTGCATTATGGTCAAGTCATATCCAAATTTAAACACAGGGACAAAAAAAAAAAAAAGAAAATCCCATTCTCAAGTCTCATTTCTAAAAGAAAATAAAAGGAGCTCTTAAAGAAACGACCCAGAGAACAGCTTTGTCCTGTGCCAGGGAAATCTAACCAATCCACTACAAAGAGTCCAAATGCTTCTGCTGTCCTCACTGCCTTTTGTTTTTTCCCCAACACCTAACTACATTGAAAAGTTAAGGATAAAGATTTTCTCATATAACACAGCACAAGAGATTGGTTTGTTGGTTTTGACTTTAAGTGGTCTATGATCTTTAAACTGATCATTTTACAGTTACTCTGAATGCTTCATGGGTTACTGTGGACCTCAGCAACTGCCTCAGGTGGCTCCATCTCAGAAGACAGAGCCATAAACAGAGGCCCTCCTTCCTCAGTACTCTCAACTGCTTTACTCACCAATATTCCCATTACCTTCTGCAGGCTTTGTACTTTGATAGTGAAGTTATAGCTCCATGTATAGGCTAGAGCAAGGCAAGAACCTTTTCCCCACCCCTACTTTGAGTACATGGAGTTCAAGTCTAGTCTCATGAAAGAAGCTTCACACACACCTTGTCATCCCTTCTGCAGCTGCAGTAGGTGATAAAAGAAACAAGAAGCAAGTGTCATTTGGACTTCACCTTCCCAGTTGACCCAAGTACATGAGGCAGTAATTACACCATGGTGCACTGTCCCTTGAACCTGGGGCACAGCACTGAACATCCACAGCACAGAAATAAAAAAAGAGCAAAGAAAGTTTATGGTGCAAAGAGCAGATAAACGCATTTTAGAATAATTTTGGTGTTTTAATATGCAGCAGATGAGTCACCCATTCAAATCAATCTTAATCTTTTATTGACTTTTGCTTTCAGCACCTGATTTCAAGTGAGTTAATTTGAAATACTTAAATATCCCGAGAGCAAAATTCAGCAAGGAGAAGGCAGTAGGATACCCAGATGGTTTCCAAAGGCAGCAGCATCCAGATCTCTATTCTATGAGGAATATGGGAGCGAGAGATACCTCAGGAAAGGTCTTTGTAGCTCTATGTGCCACTTTCAAGGGAACACAAGAGACAGCTACTGCAAATGTATTTGATGTACAGCCATATGAACAACAGGGTATTCATTTCTGGAAAGGAACAAGCCTACACAACAGGAGAACATGACTTAAAAAGAAGACAAAAAACTTGATGTGTGGCAGATTCATGCTTTTCCTTACACTATTGATTGTAGTTCTAGGATAACGAGTATTAAAAAGAGAACAAAGGTTTGCTACCAACATAATAGGAAAATGATGATCCCAAGTGGATTCTCAGGCTTTGTTGCATGTTATCTCCTGCACCAAAATGGATGGAATGAGGCTTAGCTGAATTGCTGTTTTTCTTTTCTGAAGTAGCTCAGATGAAGTTCACAGGAATAGAGAATGAATCTACCTGTGAGACCCCAGGCCAAGAGCACCAATCTCCCCTTACATCTACAAAGCAGAAGTGCCCCTAGATAGGACTTTTGATTAGACATACAGGAAAAGGGACACACACCAAACCCCTAGTGGCAAGTAATGAATGGAAAGCTTTGATCATTTTTAGGTCTCTGAACCTTCAGCAGTAAAAGGTGAGTTATTGTGCAGATGCACAACACACCTAATTATGGGCTGGCAGATGTCTGTCCAAACTGGTACTTGAAAACACACTTCAGTCCATAGATTGTCTACATCTATTGACTACACAACTGCTAAAAATGTTCAGAATTCTGTAGAGCAAGAAGCAAAGTTCTGTGAAGACCCAAATAACACGGAAACAGTCCCCACAAGGTTATGAGAAACAGCTGGTTTGACATCACATCACTCAGGAAATCTGCTCTTACCTCAGCTCCAAGGGCTCAACGTTGATACCCCGAGATGATCTCATTGCTCATAAGTATGTTGGGTTGTTGTTTTTTTTTAAATGCCCAACAATGCTGATTTACTGGAGTTTTCATGAGAATGAACACCAGGATTTCTCAGACAACACTGAAGCTGCACATCCCTCTAACACTAATTCCTGTCATGAAACAGCCTGTTAAGCTGTAAGCATTAATGCAATTAACCCCAAATAAAGCTGAAGTGACTTTTCAGAAATTGTTTTTGCTACACTCTGGCCCTTAATTACCAACCTGATAAAGTGAGAGACAGTCATCGGGCGCCCTCCCTTTGATGTTGTAACCTCTCAGTACATAAGATGCTTAAAAGGCAGCATCAGCACCTAGGATAAGTCTGTAATCCAGCCTGCTCTGATCAAGAGCTTTTGAAGCAAGTTTCAACTTCTGGTAAAAGGTGTTTGCAAAACATTTTGGTTCTTTGATATTATTTGGGGGGGGGGGGGGGGGAAATATTTATTAAAGTGCAAGACATCCCTAACTAACACACTTTAATCCTTTATATTAACACAAATTTGGGGGACCTCTCAAAAATAGGTCTACACTTCCACAAAGATTTGTTTACTGTCATTAGAAACTTTTAGAAATCAAATTAAATCTGCATGAGAGGCCCATGCCACCCTCCTTTATGGCTAGTAACAGCATCTGGAGTGTTTGGACCCCTTCCCAGGTGCTACAACAGGAATTTAAACTCCCAACTTTTGCCCACTGAACTGCAAGTGACTGGTGTAGCCAAAAGCCACAACCACACATAAAATGTTCACAGATTTATGGAGTTGTTTTGGTTGGATGAGACCTTTAAGATGATCAAGTCCAACTGTAAACCTAGCACTGCTGGTCACCACTAAACTGAGTC
This sequence comes from Ceyx melanurus, assembly GCA_024611195.1. NCBI lineage: Eukaryota > Metazoa > Chordata > Aves > Coraciiformes > Alcedinidae > Ceyx > Ceyx melanurus. Next base: position 20,197 of record JANHGL010022810.1, on the reverse strand, counting down.
TCCCAGTATCCACAGCTGCAGAGGGAGGCTTTGGTGCTAGTGCTCTCCTGCCTGGATGAGGCACAGCCTCTAATAAGCCTATTTAACAGCAGCCTCACATACTTCTAAATGAGGAGCTGATTTTTCCTCCTGTGAGCACGCCTGGGTTGTACATCTATTCCCCTGCACTAGTAATATAAACATAACTCCGTGACAAACACACACATTTTTAAAGATGAATAGCCACTGTGCCAGAAACATGAATTTCCTGCAGTCTGTATTCCATAGTAAACTCATTAGCACTTCACATCAGAAATCAAGTGCCACTGCTTTTTAACTTCATCAATGATTAAACCACTTGCAGCCTATGATTCCTCAAGCAAACTTCTCTACCTGCTACACCTAGAACTACAAAATCAGGTCAGGTTCAAAACGAGCAGCATATGCTCCAGTTTCACAAGTCAGGGTTGATCATCTCTTGCTACCACATTATTGCCATCAGAACATGTCACCCAGTTTTTTTTATAGCACAAATCCAGCTCCTCCAGTACCTTATGGCCAGAGCATCAGGGGTGTAATTTGGCACAGCTCCACCAGCTTCATTGAAGCCTCCCATGTCCACACACATATAATCAGGTGAAGATGTAGTTCAAGCAGCCTACGTGCAATTTGGCATCAGTGAGCACGACTTCTAATGCCTGTCATTATTCAACATATAGCTATACACAAATTGTATTTAAATTTTTGGTATGTACAGATTTCTAAGTCAGTTGAAGTCTACAGCCTCATAAAGTCAGCTGGCACAGAAGGCATATAATAAGGGGAAATAACCCTCCAGAGTTCTGGGGAAAGAAGGATGAAAAAAAATGAGAAAAAAACCCCAAACAACTGATTTCCAGCAGAAAGAAGAGTTGTTTCTATCACACACAGTCTGCAAATGCTTTCTGACAAGCTGCATCTTGATGCCCTTTGTCAGCAGTGCAGATGATGGCAGGGAATCCACAGGAAGGCTGCCATCCACCCACCCAGCCACTAGTACCACATCTGCAACTCTCCAGGCATGGAGATCTGTCCCAGGAACACCATACAGCAGGGCAGGATGCCTGTGGAATTAACACCAATGTCTTCCCCACTCCAGGACAGGGCAGGAGCCTGGAGAACCATCCTTGTCTCCTGTGCTCCATGAGAAGGGCTTCCTTCTCAGGGAAGGGTGGGGGAGTCACTACTGGTGACATGGGAAATCATCCTGCACTCGGTGCTACTCCCAAGTCACATCTGGAGGAAATGAAAGAGCAAACAAGCACAGGGTGGAAACCAGGGGCATCCTCAGATCTGCAGAGAAAGTGATACCACCACTGCCTTCCCCAGAGCTGGCTGTGAGCAGGACAGTGACAGGGCTGCTGAAGGAAATGATTCATGCCCTACCAGTCTTGTGAGAGGGAGACACCCACCAACCTTAATATTTGCAGAGGACCTGTGGGAAGTGATGAGACAGAGAAAAGGTCATTGCTGCCTTTGGAAAGTGTAGCAGGAGGAGAGATTTCTCACCAAGACGCCCATTTTGCCTTCCATATTTTGCCCTGTAGCACCTGCAGGTTGTGCCTGTGACTCCTCTCCCAATAACCAGCCCAAGGAGGTGGGTCCCCAAGCCTCAGAAGAGACAAGGAGTCTCTGCAGAAGAAAGGCTGAGACCCTGAGGAGCACAGGGACAGTCATCTGTCACATGCCACAAAACCACATTTTCCCTCTACATCTGCATTCTCAGTGGTCTCTGACCTCTACCTCCCCCACACTGACAGGGGAGGAACAAAGTGAACTAAATACTTTTAGTTTTACAGGCAAAATTATAGTGGTTTTTATGCACCGACAACATTTGCACCTCACATGCCCAAATATTCAGGTGGGTCAGCACAGTCCCACCCACCTCCCACCTAGACCTGCTGAAGCAGCTTCCAAACAGCTCAGAGCAACACCACACAGCTCTCTGTGGTTTGCATTTAAGTAATCACTCTCCTTGTCCATTGCCCTGCTGAAGCCATGAAATGCTTTAGGCTTTTATCAGAGGAGTGGCAGATTCCCAGTCTGGAAGACCAAGGGCCTGGAGTTCCAGGCAGAGCCACATGGCCAGCTGCACCAGTTTGTCCTGTGCTTCCAACAGCCCTGAGAGCAGGAAGGTTTCTTACCTGCTCTGCTGACCAGTCACTCACATGGGCACTGGGCTCCCTGACAAGTACCAAACCTTCTCAGCTTCCCTCAGGCACTGGTCCACCAGGGATGTGGCATCACCCTGCTACTGTCTCAGCCAAAAAGGAGGCAGTCTCCTGTGTTTTGAGCTGGCAAGGAGTATTAAAGGGAAACTGAAGAAGTCAGGTAATGACTTTTGGATTAAGTATTTCTTGGTAGATAGAAATACGTGAGGAACATGAAAATCCAGGGCTGCCCCAGCTTTATGATTATTTTATAGCATCGTTCATCTATGGCAAATGGGGTAGAATTACTACACAACCTAAATACTGGGCAGAGATCTACAGCACTGTAAGAGGATGCATAAATGAGATAATAAAGTTTCAGCATTTTTGCATGATATATATGGCCACAAAAGCAAAAATAACAACCCAAACCTATCAGTTTCCTGACAAGAATTTTTAAAGAGTGAGAATAAATGATGTCTAACTATTATAATTATATCCTCAGTGCATTCATTCTCTCAGGATGAGTAACCCGGGATGCTGTAGCCTCCAGAAAAATCATGACTCAGAGCAATGTTCTGCCTTTGATTAGAGTTTATGGGTCATGCCTAGCCCAGGAAAGTTGTACACCCAGGAAAGGCTTGTCCTTGCCTACGTACATGCTCAAATGACAGAGTTTAGACCACTGCATCCTATCAAACACGAATCTAGAGTCCATCTTAGACCCTTTTACACTTCTCCCAACCTCCAGTTTCAGCCCATAAACCCAGCACAGCAGGATTCATTTCTGTGACCATTCGGAATCTGGCACACTAGAGTACCAATACTGATAGAAGCTTTTCATCAAAACCCATATTTCAAGTAACTAAGACCCATCCCCATGGTAACTGGTTGGAAGAGGTCTCAGCAGGGATGAGGGCAGCAGCAGGGCACAGGCAGCTGATGCTCCCCCATGGCCACAGTACTCACCTCATCTCCCCAGGCCAGGCCACCAGCACTCAGCCTGCTCAAGTATGAGAATGGTCCTCTTGCCATTTTTAAACGGGACTTGATCAAGCACAAACTGAGGTTAAAAGGTCTTGTTCCACCTGCCACAGACGAGTTCATTTCAGTCTTTGGAGGCAGAGCAGCTCATTTTTCCAGCCCATTCTTGCAGAGGGAGACCGACACACCAGCGTACAGAGGCAACGCTAGCAAACAGCAAAGGCAAAGAGAAATTGGTACTGTAAATCTAGATAATAAGTTGCCAGCACTCTCAGCGTTACGATGTTTTCTGAGAAGGCAGGTCTGCTGCAACCCTGCTCCTCGAGATAGGAAGCAAAACAAAGTCATTTCGCAATGTATCATCTGTTGCTACCGCAATTAGGGCCTCGTTTTACTAACAAAGTACCCGTAAAGTGCCGCACATTTGCAAGCTCTGGACAAATAAATGGGGAATAACCACCTAGGATGCAAAAGGAGGCGAATCAGTAGGTTCTGTTTATTAGGGTGGATGAGCTTCAGAGTAAAGCATTTCTTGAAGGTGAGCCTTGGTGCTGAGTGTTCTTGAGAAAGAGAAAAGGAAACAAGTCAAGCAGCTCCTGGCATGTCCCCACAGAATACCCCATGGCTTAGAGAGGGCACTAAAGGTTGTCATGGGTAAGGCTGAAACAAGCTTGCCAAAGCTCATGAGCTGCTGGCTGTTCAGAAAGGCAGTGTGCACCCAACAGCACGGGGTCAGGGAACGACTGAACCCAAGGAGAAGGAAAAGAGCACCCATTGAAAGGATGTTTATACCCTCAGAAGGCCTCCAAAGTAAACAAGCAGCATGCCATGGGGCTTGATCCAAAGGCCATTGAAATGAGTGGAAAGACTCCAGCTGCCCTCAATGGGCTCACAGGGAGGCCGGGCATGCCACGAGAGCTCCACACGCTGCCCCACCAACACTGCTCACCCCCAATGCTGCCTCCTCACCTCCCCCTGCCACAGCACACTCCTTCTCTCCTTGGCCTCAGCAGGCATTTTGAAATCACTGGCTACTCAAGCCATCCAAATTACTTATATTAAAATTTTATTATTTTTTTTTTTAACATAACTTCAGAAATACAGGACTGTGGATGGGGCAGGAGTCAATCACCTGGGGCCCACAAGATCTATATCAGCACAGAAAACCTAAACTCTGCCTTATATTTGACATGTTGTGCCTTCTGGAGCCACCACACAGGTCAGTCCTCCCCCAGTTACACCCTTGCCCAAAAGCTTCCAATACTTGGAAGAGAAATCTGCACTGATGCTACCGAGCTCCTCTTGCCAAGAAAGACAGGCCAAGTTAAGACAACGTGTATTTGGCAGGTTCAAGCTGAGCAGAGCCCTACCAAGAACAAGGAGTCCTGGTTGAATTTTCCCTCTCTTTTCAAAAGAAGCACCAAACACAAGTCCTGATGCCAGCAGCGGCTGTATCAGATGCCCCTGGTGCAGGAGTGGTGACACTGGGAAAGGTCAGACAGACAGCAATGAGAAAATGAGCTGGATGGAAAGGTGGAAGGGACAGAGGGAGGGTGGGATTACCAGGGTGGCTTCAGCCCCAGCTGCTGAGTCAGCCAGGGTCAGCAGGACCTCACCCCTTCAGAACATAGGGTGCAGGTGCCGGGCACAGAACTAGCTGACTGACCATGCCAGAGTCACTTGGTTTGTGTCTTACTGGGGAGAAGCAATGGCAGAAAGAGAGAGTGGATTTACCAAAGGGTTGTTGGTAGCACAGTGTTAAAAACTCATCTACAAGGAAAAAAAAAGACTTTTACCTACAGTTCGGATCCAGTCTTTTGTTCTGGTTTTTAACCCATTTAAACTTTTCCCTCATCACCCTGGCAAAGAGAGAAGCTGAGCAGACAGCACAGGGAGAGGGGCTTAACCCTGGCCAGGCTCCCCACAGTTTCCTCATCTCTCCTCTGGCCATCCTGCAACAACAGCAATTCCCCAGGGGGGGTCAATCCAAGATCATTCCTATGCTTGAAACAAAATTATTCCTGCTAGAATAGGCACAAAAGAGAATTCTGCATTTGTTAACAATTATCTGAGGCAAGAACTTCTGTCTCCCCCTCATACTTCAAATGGAAACAATGCAGTAACTGAGCAGTACCTGTTGGCAGAGAAACTTTAACATAGAAGGGGAGGAGTGGCTGAAATGGCTTCCTAAGAGAAAAATTCTCGTTGCCTTTTTTTTTTCCCTTTTTCCCCCCTTGGGATATAAAGCAGGCTTGCAAACTGCCCTTGCCATTACCAGAGATGTGATTCCATCAGCATTTCATGGCCCTAATTAAAGGGTGTTTGTTTTCATGGGTGTGATTCCGCATTTGCCAGGGCTGCAAAATTAGAATGCATTTTTCCCCATCCTCCTCGGAGAGGACATGAGAGCTTAACCAGGCAAAGGAAGCTATTTGGAGCAGGAAGAGGATGCTTGGTAACAGAGCTGGAGTGCTCATATTAGGTCCTTTCTGAAGTCAGAAGATCAATTTGACTCTTCCTTTTTTTTAAAGCTGCTCTTCTCATTCAGGTTAATGGGCAAAACTGTAGCACAAAAAGCCCTTTGCCTGACTCTTTCAGCAGGTCACACTGCCCTGCCTGGCTGCTCCTGAAGGACACTTCCCATGACCATTGTTCCCATCCTCCTTATGTGATTGGAAAGGAACAGGAGACATCAAGCCCAGGGAAAACAGCACCTGGTCCTCCTCTTCCTCCAGTCCTACATCAGAAGGAAGGAGACTTCCAGCTACTATTGGGTGTATCAAGGCCTAGTCAGCAGTAGCTGGAAGTCTAGACCCTGATACACCCAGTTTCATTACATCTTGTCCTATAGACCTGTTTCTCAAGTCTTGAAAAGCCAGAGAAGGAACAGAGGGGACAAACTTTCTTCTTACATGCACCTGTCCTCAGTACAGGACAGACTACAGAGTATTGGGTGGCTCAGCAGCACCCACCAAAGCTGAGGTTGCCATAGATCTCCTTCCCCCTACATCCTAAACATATCTTTAATCCTTCAGGAAGGTAAACGAGAATATTTGGGCCACAAGCAGGGGGGTGGGAAGGAATTGGAGGAGCCACCACAAGACAGGCAGTAGCTTTAGGGTGGGGAAAAACTCTAGGACTAAGGTCTTGTGGGTTAGAGAAAGAACAGCTGTAGGCTGAGAGGGGCTCCAATGTACCAGAGACTGCCTGGAGAGAGAATAACATCTCTCATTAGGGGCACAGAGAGAGAGAGGACCATCCCCCTCCCACACAGTCTTGCCCTTCCCACTCCTCCCCATGCACTAACTGTCCTTGGCAGGACACAGGATCATCTGCCCCTTGCACACAGAGCATTAAGTTCCTTCAGCACACACCTCACAGCACACAGCTCATTCCTAGGATCCACACAGGAGCGTCAAGGGGAAAATAAATTCAAGTGATTCAAAATTGAATCTCGTGGATGCTACATTTCCAAATCCTCTGGGAGAAAAAAAAAAAAAAAAAAAAAAAAAAAGATGGTGTTTTTAACATACTTTTTACCCACTTTTCCTGGTATTTGTATAACAAAAAAAAAAACCCCAAAAAAAACACGTGCGCTAGG